>JACCIX010000170.1:55000-238205 GCA_025506515.1 Flaveria trinervia
CCGATTTAATTTAAAATGCTCGCTCACTTGAGGAAAAGATGTGTGTGGTGGACAGCCCCATGCTTCCGCCTGCAGCTGTAACAGTACAATAATCATGACCTTATAACATAGCAGAAGGTTAATCTGAAATGTGAAATTATTTAATTACCCCTGGATAAGCTGGATTCCATGTCGAAGCTGGATAATATGGTGCACCCCACATCTGAGCGTAATTGTGTAGAGGTGGCCAAGCAGGATAGACTTGGGTGGGTGGATGATATGGAGGGTAAGCCATGATGGGCTTTTGTGGATAGAAGTTTCTTGGAGTTGAATGTCTAGTCTGAGGCCATTTTCGGCCCCCATCCTTGGGTAAAATATGTCTCCTTTGTAATCTATATTTCTGTTTTAATTTTCAATATGAGTTAATAAATTAAATATAAGCTTGTAATCTCATTCCTATATGCTTAGACTAACCTGGAGATGACTTGCCACATTATGGCGAGTCAAACCTTCAACCTGCATAAGTTCAAGTATACGAGATGGTATTGCTTGATCTACGCCCAGTTGCTCTACGGCTTGTACAAATTTCTTGTGTAATTCAGAGGTCCAATCCACCTGAAACATATTTATTATTTCACTCAAGTTAAACATTACAGGCACACGTCTAAGCTACTAAACAGTTAAATTCACCAATTTTTCTATTCAAAAGAAATCACAAATAATTAGACCCATTTGGGGTTAAATACACAACCGTAAGGCAAACAAGCTTCAGTCCCTCTTGCATCCTAAACCAACCATCATCTTACCTTAATCTTTCTTCGACTAGATTTTGTGGGCCGTAAATTAGGAGGCTCCGATGCTTCATTTCGCTTCTTAACACCATTAACAAGATCCGGACAACATTCATGACTTGATGGCCTGCCAATACCCTCATCTAAACTCTTGCTTGAGTTGGTGTCAGCGTTAGTAATATTAGTAGTAGTGGTTTCAACAACTAAATCATCACAAGTTGTTTCGACAAATTTGGAATCACCATCACGATCAATACACCCTTTCTCAGTCGATTTAGTTTGATTTTGATCATGACAGTCCCCATTATCAACTAATCGCACTCCTTGCTTCAATTGTGGGGTTGAAGGAGCTGGATATTTATCGATTTCAACAGACACCTCATTATTATGTTCTGGATTGTGAGTAAATTCTTCCTCTACATCTTTTTTCAAATGAGCATCTAGACCAGAAGCATCTGAAGATCTCACTGGTTCAGTTTGATCGATTGGTCCTGCATTAAATGCCTGCTTGGCATTTTAACACTCCCATTTTCAGAAGACAAATCAAGGGTTCCGGCACTAAATTCAAAATGTCTGAATACAAGTTAAAAGTTACCTTGTGGGCAACATGTTGCCATATGTTTCTAAGTTTATCCTCTGAAAGTGGTTTCTCAAGGAACTCAACCGCACCAAGCTAGAACAAATAATCAACATTACCTTATTATTTTATATTGTATGTTCAAAATCAGCTTGAAGTCATTAAAATTGAGATAAAACGGTTTCAGGACTCGAAACCCAAACACCCATTCAGATTAGTGGGTTTCTAAACAAAATAAACTTGTGATGAAGAGAACTTACCGCTATGCACTTCAACATGGTACTTATGCAATGCACATCTGAAGTCACTGTAAAAAAATCTAAGTAAAACTCACAACTTGTGATCGAAACATAGATGTTACTAAGTTGCATAATGGTTTATGGAGCGTACTTATTGTAGGCAAATCTCTCACGCTCTCAAGAAACTTAAACATTCCATCTTTGTTGTGTTCTCTCACCTGTACGAAATGCAATCATCATATAAAGTCGAAATCAATAATATCTATAATTTAAATACACGTACCTCTACTATTGCTACATGGAAGCTTTTGGATTCATCTGATATCGCAGATAATGCTTCCTTCTCACTACAGAACCTAGAAACTGTACAGCAATAATACATATAAATATGGATTTATGGACTTGAAATTCCAGAACCCTTTAATGGGTTTGGTTATCGTTATAGTTATGCTATGGACTTGAATCCTGCTAAAGCTCACTAAAACAGATAATCCATTTTCCATCATCAAATACATAATATGCTCTTTAAGTATCGGTTACCAAGATTTTTTACTTATAGAAAATATTCTGTCACTAATTGTTCTCAAGCAACATATTAATCAGAGAATCTCCTGAACACAAAATTAAACAATATAAAAGTTAACAATAATAATATTTATATTAAAAAATAGAAAATAAAAATAAAACGAACAACAGCAGGGAGCTGACCAACATAATCCATTTCTTCAAGTTTTGATCTTATCTCTGTTGCAGAATTGATGTCTTCATCAAGGAGCAAGACCCTAAGACCCTTTGGAAAGTCTTTCCACCCCTGTAAATCAGTTGCAGTACAAACCATGGCATGTTTATTTCACCAGATCTCTATAGCTAACATCATTTAATTTTCTTGTCTGCAGAAATCCCACATCCATCAGTTTCAATCCCACCACAAAACTTGGAAACCTTGATAACTAAGAGCACAATTTATAATTGAAGTCATCTTGTTTAGTGGAACTATGCACAGCCATACATATTCATAAAGTAGATTCACTTTAAATGATGATTAAAATTATTGGAAAGAAGCATATATTATATATGTTTATTTTGAACGGCTAAGCATATATTAATATTTATAATTTATAATACTATTATGCCATAACCCATAATGCAACAAGATAGATTCTTGATTATTCACACCTTGACACCACTGCTCTTCTTCAAGTAACCAAAAAATCATCAAATCAAGAGTATATCCAACTCTTAAGATCAACACATATGAGTTGGTTTTGACATAGAAGTACTGTGGCAAAACATCAAGCAGATGAACCCCACTTCAGATCTTCATAAAGATTAGAAGATTAGTTGAAAAAAAAACCTTTAAAGGATGAACACAAAAGGGAAAGGGTATAAATGGTCATGAAAGAAAAAGGGCTTGACAAATGCATGTAATTTCGAAGAAAATAAGAGAAGTAGGTAAAAATAGACAAGTGTAATAAGTGGAAATTGATGTTACACATGATTCATGAAATAGAGTAGAACTGCACCCAATTGAATCAAATATATTAACCAAAAAGGGGGTTCTGTATTTATGACCTTTACTAAAGCGATTGAAGAAAAACCAGGGATCCCAATATGATGCTGCCTATCCTTGCGTTGCAAAATGATTCCCAGTTTCCCACACACACTCGAACACACACACGTAGAGAGAGTGAGAGAGAGAGAGAGAGAGAAAGAGGATGGGTGTGGGGATTATTGGAGAAGGATGTGAAAACAAACACTCGTGGTCACAATAACCTGAACACCTAATTAGAGATAGAGAGAGTTTGGTTATATTGAAAATTTGAAATTACTGAATCATTGTACCTTCCAACCACCATATTTTTCAAAGATCTCGTGTTTGTGTTTTCACCTTCGTTTTCTTAAAGTTTTTAGTCTCTTGGCTACTCGTATGAGGTAAAATCTAAGAGTAGTTAAAAGAAAGATTAAAGGTAATTTAATAGATTATTTACATGACATACTAAAAGTATATATATTACTAGGTTTAGTAAATGTATGCGTCAGACAAGTTAAATAAATAAAATACTAATATAACAAAATTATTAGTTATAAAATGGTATTGTAATATATGATATAATAAAATTATATATAAGAAATAACTATAAGTAATAAAACAATTATATCACTTTTTGAAAATTTATTTTGTTTTTTTTTTTAATTTGAAATAACATTAATAAATAGTTCTTTTTTTTAATTATTAAATTTAAAAAAGTGTTAAATAATATTATCAGTAAATAAGGTAATTATTTAAGAGAGAGAGAGACAGAAAACTTTTGATGAAGATGATTATGGTGCTAACACGTGTCATCTCAATATATATTTTTATTATAATAAAAAATTATAATCGACGACAACCTCATATCTAACTTAAATATTGGGTTCAAGCAAATGTTACAAAATAAACGATAGTTGAAATTTAGGGGTAAATCATAGAATGTTTTGTGTTCATCGTTTAAAAATATATATTATTATTACTAAGTAATTCGTTTGATATATAAACTGAATAAATAAGAAAATGTGAAATGAAAATATAAATATTTATAATCTATAAATATATTCATCCTTTTTATAAACGTTTATAACTTTTATATACGACATATTTATTGGATGAAGAAAGTCTAGTGCAACAAAACCAAATAATTAGAGAATTTTTGTTACTACTAATAAAGGACTTCTGAAACTAAGTGTGAAACTTCCGAATACAAATGAAGTTCTTCCGAATACAAGTTCAAGAATAACTTCTACAGAAAAACTCCAACTTCCGAAGACAAAGTCTTCTCTTCCGAAGTTCAAGACTTAAAACATTTCAAGATGATAACTTCCAAAGTAGAAGTCCACAAGCCTCGAAAGAAGTAAGTCTTTTCCGAACTATAATTGGCCTCGGAAGAACAAGCCAATTAACCTTCAGAAGACACTGCTTTGAATCAGTGGACATAAGTATGGTCCTTCTGATACTCCACTGTAGACCTCTGATATACTATATGGCGCTTTCTGAAAAGGCCATGTAACTGACCATATTTATTTGTAACACCCGGTTATTTTTTTTAAAGATAAGAAAGAAAAGAAAGAATAAAAGTGAAGAAAAAGAAAAAAAAGCAATTTAACCTAAGCTAAAGGGTTAAAAGTGTCTAAAAAGGACAAAAGTTTCAAAATGTGGGTGTAATAGGTGGCATGGCCACCCATGTTGTCTACACACCCTTTCATTCGGATAATTTTAGAGAGAGAAAGTGAAGAAGAGCTGAAAACTCTCGATTTGAAGTAGAACAAGAGAAGGAGGTCGAATTTAAGGTAAGAATTCATGGTTTATTGATGTTCTCAACTGGCCTTAGCCTCGGTTATGTGTTTATGTATGTTTATATGTGTTCGGTTATGTTTTTTGTGGGATTCAAGGCGATTGAACTCAATTGCAAACGGGTTTTGAAGAAGTCATAACTAAAGGCTGCTAAGGTGAGTTCTAGAACCCCCTTTTTACTTGTTTTTAACTGCTTTGAGGCTGGAAATGCATGCATGAACGTTTTATGAAAGTTGGGCTTTATACCTGTATGTGTGTATGTGCGTGTGTTTATGGGTGGGGTTTGATTTTGGGCAATGTATATGTTTAATGATATTATGATTGTGTTTCTAAGACTTAGAATGTAAGATTTAAGCTTAAAACAGGTTATATGATGTTTGGGGACTGATTTATGATGTAAAGTATGATTTAGACTGCTTATGCGCCTAGATAGTGGCCCATGCACCCAACTGAAAATAACTGCCTAAGTGTCTCATGCGCCCAAAACCTCATGCGCCCGAATAGTACTCATGCGCCTAGATATAGGCTGAAATTTTCTAAGTGTCCAAACGCCAAGGATTCCCATGCACCTAGGCAC
The DNA here is from genome assembly GCA_025506515.1 of Flaveria trinervia. NCBI lineage: Eukaryota > Viridiplantae > Streptophyta > Magnoliopsida > Asterales > Asteraceae > Flaveria > Flaveria trinervia. The sequence continues at coordinate 60,492 of JACCIX010000170.1, forward strand.
TCATGTGCCTGCATAGTGCCCATGCGCCTAGAATTGCCTAGAAATGACTAAGTGTTGCCCTTGCGCCCCAATAGTGTCAATGCGCCTAAAAGTTTCTCATAGGCCTAAGTGTCCCCCATGCGCCTGCATAGTACTCATGCGCCTGCATAGTGTCCATGCGCCTAAAGACTTAAAAATATTTTTTGATTTTGGGGAATTATAAAATGTAGGCTTTCTCTAGAGAGGTTCTCGGGGGCTATGTAAGTTGACTTTTAAGGTCATAGATGATGTGATGGGCGATGTATGATGTGATGTATGATTGATGCTTATGCTGGATGATTATGTATGATTGTATGATATGTTCCTTATTACGTATAATGACGTGACTTTACGTGGTGTGACTATTATGATGAACGTAAAATATTATCTTACGAAGTGAAAGATTTAAGATAATGAAAGTGGAACATAATGAACGAATGAAAAGTCTTGCAAGCAAATGAAAGGAGGTTCACAACTCGTTGAGAGTTGTTAGCTTAAATGTGTGTTTACTGCATGCAATCTTGGCTAACCCTTAAGGGTTCTCACACAGGGGGAGTTAGTCTATGTGACTACTCCATACGTGCGATATGTGGGATATGTGCGATATAGGGTCCTTGTTGCTTAACCCTAGATGATATAGCTTGTGCTCAAGAGTGGGGTTAAGTACAAGAGCTAGATAGAAGTAAAAGATAATAAATGTACGAAAAGTGCGATAAGTACGAAATGTACGAAACGTGGGAAATGTACGAAACGAACGATGATGAAGATAATAATTATTAGCTTTATGTATGTATGATGTGTGATCACGTGCGATAGCAAAGAAAATGTTTCAACAAACGAAAGGTAATATAATGTTTTTATAAAACTAGAACTCACTCAGCAATGCTGACTTTTATGTTTTTTCAGTTGGCAGGTAAATGTTACTGAGGATGGCACGAGGCAGCTACTTGGCTCATTTTTGGATGGCATCCATTTTTATAATGTTTTTGTGATGTAATGCAACAAGTATTTTGTAATTCGATAACGATGTATTATGTTGGATCTAGAAAGGCTGGTGCAACCAAAACCAAGTCACTTAGAAGATTTTGGTACAACAAATAAAGGACTTCCGAAGCTAAGTGTGGAACTTCCGAAGGAAAAAAGAGCTCTTCCGAAGACAGTGTAAAACTTACTTCCGAAGGAAAAGTTCCAAATTCCGAAGACAAAGAACCTACTTCCGAAGTTCAAGACTTAGAAAGAAAGATCTGAAGTCAACTTCCGAAGTACAGAAGTCCTCAAGCCTCGGAAGTATACAAGCCTCTTCCGAAGTATAAGTGGCTCCGGAAGAACTTTTTCTTCCGAAGCCAACTTACCTTCGGAAAACACTGCTATTATCCAGTGGACATAAGTATGGTCTCCCTGACACACCGCTGCAAATCTCTGAGATACTGCATGGCGTTTTCTCAAAAGCCATGTAGTTGACCATACTTTAATCCACTATTTACCTTTTTATGTTAGTACAGTTGCCATCTTTAGTTGGTGACAAAAGGCAAGTCATGGACATGTCATGACTACCATATCTTAGCTAATACTTTATCTAAGATACCTTAACTTTAGCATTGTAGTATATGATTAGTCTTAGGTTTCCAGCTGGTATCAAAGTATATCCGGCTGTAGGATCTAGTATATATAGTCTCTCATTGTAACTCATGTATCATGCTTGTAAGAGTCTTGTAATATCTTGAGTTGAGAAGTAATATATACAAGTGCCTTGAAAATTTATTTCTGTGTGTTCCTTTACTACTTATTATATTATTATCAACTCTTGTAAAAGACTTTACTTCATCTGAATTGAGTGTTTCTATAACTGAGTTTGAGAGAAATCCAAGTGTTTAAGTGACAAACCCGATCCTGCATATTATTTTGCAAAGGCTCTTACAATGAAATGAAATGGATGTTTAAATGTTTCCACTGCATGGTATTAGTAAGATAATACAAATATATGTTTTATGCGTGATGATTGACCAGTTGTAAGCATCCCGGGGACGGGGCCTTACAAGTTGGTGTCAGAGCCAAAGTTTAAGTGAAACGGGTAAATTTTCAATAAAACCTAAGCTTAAAATGAGAATGGGATGGAAAGGGAAGGGATACCAGTCCGAGTAGCTACGTGTCATCAGCTATTTTCTTAATGTTAACTGGTATTACGTGTGCATGTTATGTGGTTTATGTGTTTTAGTAGATTTAGATACTGATGTAGTCAGGATAGGTAATGCTTGGGGTATGAAGAGTAAAGTAAGTGGTTAATCACAACTGGCCAATGTAATTAGGGACTTACTATACTTGACATAAATAGAGCTATTCCCTTGAATGATCATGTTAGTGTTTGAATCTTATAGCATGTTTAGAGGATGGCCGGTGGTAGATCGTCGAAGGCTTCATGCGGTGGAGGTCGTGGCGGACGTAGTGCTGAACCATGGGTCACGAGAGGAAGGCCTAGAGCTGAAGAGGTGGTCCATGAAGATCCCAAGACCCCTCACCTAGAGGCTGGGGATGAGAGTGCCAACTTAAGAGCCTCGAAGAAGGAGGCTGTTGTTAAAGAGGTGCATCAGGTCATGCAGATGATCTTACCGTCTGTAGTGACAGAAGTGATAAAAGCTTTATGGGAGGGGGAGAGGAAGGAAAGCAGTCGGCCTATGGGCGAATGAAGACAGCCCGAGACTAAGACGGTTCTCTTTGATGACGAAGAAGAAAAGGAAGAAGAAGAGCCTACACCGAAGGCGGCACGAGGTTGCAACTATGGGGCATTTCAAAGATGCAATCCCCCGTCCTTCGATGGTAATGGCACTACTGCTGCTGCTCACTGATGGATGAGAGAGATGAAGGTCGTACTGAATATCAGCGTGTGCCGAGAGGACCAAACGGTGAAGTTTGCTGCCCACTCGTTTGTGGACTCGGCTTTATGCTGGTGGGACAATATCGTCCAAGCCGAGGGTAGTCGGGCAATTGGAAGGATGAAGTGGGTAGAGCTGAAGAAGTTAGTGATCGGGGAGTTCTGTCCTCATAGCGAAATGGATAAGGTGGAAAGGGAGTTCCTGCAGCTGGAGGCGAGAACAATGACACATAAGCAATACTCCACCAAATTCAATGAAATGGCACGGCTAGTGCTTGATCAGGTGACACCTCTGTCATGAAAGATCAAGAGGTATATTCAGGGCTTGCCAGCGGATATCCGTAGGCACATGATCGTTTTCCGACTGAGTACGTTTAGGTCGGCAGTTGGTTTGGTGGGAAGGTTGTATGACGAGCAAGAGGTGGTGGCGGCTGAAGGCAGCAAGAAGAGTGGTGGTGACTAAAACTGGAATGTGAAATAGTTTGGACATGGTGGAGCTTCTCCAAACAACAAAGTGGCGAAGGTGGGTGACCGGCGTGTGGTCACGTCTGGTGCAGGATCAAAGAGATGTGGTAAGTGTGGGAAGGAGCATTCGAGAGAATGCAAATGGCAGTCAAACATTTGCTTCAAGTGTGGGAAGCTTGGTCATATGGCGAGAGATTGTAGGGTTATAAGGTGTTACAACTGTGGAGAAAACGACCATCTGAGCAGAGATTGTAAGAAGCCAAGGGCTGAAAGTTTGGGAGCAAAGAAGGCTGGAGGAGAGGGGCAGAGGGTGGGTGCCAGAGCGTTCACGATGACGCAGGAGGAGGCTAGGACGACCCCAATGTTCTGTCAGGTACGTTTCTAGTAAACCAAACTTTAGCCTCTATGTGTTTGATTCTGGTGCTAGTAAAAGTTTTATTTCTGCTGCTTTCTATGCTAAATTGCCTGTTAGTAGTAAGAATATAGATAAGCCCTTCGATGTAGAAACTGCCATAGGTAAGTCTACCAGAATCTTTGAGATGATAGAAGGTTGTGACATAGAATTAGAAGGTCACAAGTTTCCTGTTAGACCATTCATGATGACCTTAGGCAGGTTCGATGTAGTCCTAGGAATGGATTGGTTAGTGGACTACGAGGCGAACATTGTGTGTCGTAAGAAGATGGTTCGATTGACAGCGTCTGATGGGAATACGGTGATTGTTTATGGTGATCGAGTCATGATGATCCCGAAAGCGATTTCGATAGTGGTGGCAGGAAAGTGCATGAGGCGTGGATGTAGTGCCTACTTGGCCTACGTAAAGGATGTGGACACGCCAACACCATAACTGTCCGACGTACCGGTTGTGTGTGACTTTCTAGACATGTTCCCGAAGACTTACCAGGAATGCCACCTAACCGTGAGATCGAGTTCCAGATTGACTTGATACTGGGTGCCCAACCTATAGCTAAGGCATTGTATTGGTTTGCTCCAACTGAGATGAAAGAGTTGATGGAGCAATTACAGGAGTTGCGAGACAAGGGGTTCGTTAGACCAAGTATCTTGCCTTGCGCCTAGAAATAGGCTGAAATTTTTTAAGTGTCCTAACCCCCAGGATTCCCATGCGCCTAGGCACTCATGCGTCTACATAGTGCCCATGCGCCTAGAATTGCCCAGAAATGACTAAGTGTTGCTCATGCGCCCCAATAGTGCCAATACACCTGAAAGTTCCTCATGCGCCTAAGTGTCCCCCATGCGCCTATATAGTGCTCATGCGCCTGCATAGTGCCCATGCGTCTAAAGACTTAGAAATATTTTTTGATTTTGGGGAAAATTGTAAAATGTAGGCTTTGTCTAGAGAGTTTCTCGGGGGCTATGTAAGTTGACTTTTGAGGTCATAGATGATGTGATGGGCTATTGATACAAATGTATCTAGTTTAGGAGCTTAATGTAAATGTCTGTCATGTTTTACATATATGTAATGAATGAGTTGAATGAAATACAATGATTGATGTTTATAATGTTTAATGTTTCATTGTTTATTGTGTGATAAAGTATATTGAATTAACTATATAGGTTTGAGTTTATTGTGCATAGTTCTTAGTCAATAATGATTGAGAAACATGTTCAAACTTAATCGTATGAAGTCTTCATGTGAATGGACCATACGCATGAATACATCATGCTAATGGACCAATCGTACGACTGAACCAAGAGACTGGATCAGTCGCACGATTAAGATATAAGATTGACTCGGTCGCATGAATGAACCTTCAGTCATGCGTATGAATCAATTGCATGATTCAGTCGCACGACTGAACCATGCTAATGGTTCAGTCGTACGATTGAAAAATCCTAACTTATAAATACCACCTAATTCGTAGAAAAACGTAACACTTCAAGACTTTTGACATATATTCGTACCCTAGCCGTCCAGAGACTCCAGAAAACCTGTTCCAAGTTCATAGTTCGCCGTTAATCTTGTTCTAATTATTCTTAACGTTTCTTTAACCGTTAGTATTATTGTTTATCGCCTGTTACGTTAGTGCAAACATATATGAAATCCCTTACATTCTCGAACTGTTAGTAATGCGTTAGCGAGGTAATTTTGAGTAGTATTACTAGGTTTGACAAACCCCACCCGCGTTAGTCGCGCTAACTCGACTGGAGGTCGAACGGGTGTTTAATTGACCTAACATTTATCACGGTCTATGTTAGACGTGGTGGGAAGGCAAACAACTTACAAACAACCAGCTTCGGTTTGAAACACTAAGTAACTTGATTATAGACTAGCTACCTGTCGATATGCTTTAATTACTTTACCATACGAACATTTGCAAACATATTATCTGATGTTAAACCTGTGAACTCACCAACTTTATGTTTACACATTTTATCATGTTTTCTCAGGTCACAAGAACACTTAAGGTTAGATTGCATGGCTAAGGATTAACTCAGGACATGCATCACAAATTTATTTTCTTGCATTGAATAGTTTTATTTGGGTGTTGTGTTTTGCGCAACTTTTAGTATTGGTTTAAAATTTTACTTAAATGCTTCCGCACTGGTTATTATATCAACTATGTTTTACGCTAAATTAAAGTTCAAACGTTTGTTTAAGTTCATATAGTGTCGTTTGATAAGACCGTGTCTGAGATCCTGGTTCGTCACACGCCTCGCGGTAAAACCCCGCACGTGGAATTTGAGGGTATGACAGATTGGTATCAGAGCCAGTGATTATAGAGAACTAGGATTGCATTTGCATCTAGACTATAGCCTTAAACACAACTGTTGGAGCATATATAGTCATATATAGTGTGTCTGTCGCTTGACGAATAGTCTAGGCTTAATGTAATACACCTGATATGTTGTAAACACATGAAACTGGGTCATTCGCAGGAGCATATGCGAATAAGACTCAGTCGTACGACTGAGCCATGCTAATGGACCAGTCGTGCGACTGAGAGATGCGATTGGGACATTCGTAAGACTGAACCATAAGAATGGTCCAGTCGTACGATTGAACCATACGCATGGTCCAATCGTACGATTGAACCATACGCATGGTCCAATCGCACGAATGGGCCCTGTCGCATCTAATATGGGTCGAGGCCTATATATACCAGTTTCAATGTGTAGAGAGATTAAGGGTTTGGAGAGGAGTCTGCCCGGAGCCTAGGGCTGCCGGATGAGAGGGGAGATCATGCTTGATCTCCCCTTGCCAAGACTCTTGATTCTTATGTTGTAACGAGCTTGTAATCGGTAGGTTTTATCAATGAAACCATTAAATTATAGTTCGTATTATTGATTGTCTCTTGGTTTTTGCTGTTGTTTATCCTTCCGTCAAGAACACGCTCGGATTTTTACCGATCCAGCCGACTTCATAATTGGTATCAGAGCCGGTTACTGCTGGAATTATCTAACAATCATTCTAGCAACTCGAGCTCTTGATTTCTGGATCGATTTTAGGTTCTATGATGTTAAACCTACTTCGTGTTCTTCGTGTTTTGCTCAGATCTAGTTACGTGTGTTGTTTCTATGTTAGAATCAAACTCGAAACCACGTTCCAATCACCCCTGCAAATCTTATGATGTCTGTGTTGGTTCGGTTCATGTCAAATTCGTAAGATTAAGGTTTTTGGCAGCCCTGGCGGCTGCAGATCTGAAAATCTGCGTGCAAACCTGTTCATGCGACTGGCCCATGGGAATGGTCCATTCGTACGACTAGACCATGCTAATGGACCATTCGTACGACGGGACCAGTCGTATGTTCAGTCGTGCGACTGGACCAGTCGTATGTTCAATCGCACGAATGAGCCCTCCGCATTGACTCATCTGCATTTGTTCCAGACCAAAAAAAGAGTCTGGAACTGCCTCTTGCACAGATTTGAGGATGAGCAAAGCATATTCACCCTGAGGTTCTTTTGTCAAATAAGTTCGATGTATACCCCATTATACGTCGGACTTCCAGAATAGGTGAATGTAGTTGGAACATGAAAGAGAGAAGAGAAGATGTCAGCAGTCAGTGATGATTTTGTGGGGTGGTCAGGAGCATCTGACTACTTATGGGCCAATCAAGTTTTATTTATCCATACAGAGAGGATTCTCATTCTTAGGGGGAATCCATGTTTAGAGAAAGTGAAGACGCAATCAGAAAGTAATGATGTGAGCTGGTTTCTGATAATGAATCTGAGTGCATGCTGATTTGGTTGAGATTGTCAGCTGTGGATTAGAACCCTCTACCTTTTGCCCAATACACCGTATGAATATGCCAAGAGAGCACAACGTTTATATATTGGGATATGCTGAATGTGAGGGTGAATTTCTGTAGGTGTTAATGTTAATCAGGTTAACTTGTGTGAAGATTGAAGCAATGGAAAATTGTTCACGTCATTATCTGGAAAAATCAGTCATATGGGGAATCTTGCTGCTATGATGGTGTTCTGCAAAGTAAACGAAAGCTATTGTGCCTAAATTCATTTTCAGGGATACTGTAGCAACCTGACGGATCGGCAACATTGGCTAATATGGTTTTTCATTTGATTCTATTGGAAACCAGAGCAAAGATTGACTGAAGATTGTAAGAGGTGTTATCTGCTATTCGCAAGAAACGTCCAAGGGGGAATTTGTTGGAGCATATATAGTTATATATAGTGTGTCCGTTGCTTGACGAATAGTCTAGGCTTAATGTAATACACCTGATATGTTGTGAACACATGAAACTAGATCATTCGCACGAGCATATGCGAATGAGACTCAGTCGTACGATTGAGCCATACTAATGGACCAGTCGTGCGACTGAGAGATGCGATTGGGACATTCGTAAGACAAAACCATAAGAATGATCCAATCGTACGATTGAACCATACGCATGGTCCAGTCGTACGATTGAACCATATGCATGGTCCAGTCGTACGATTGAACCATACGCATGGTCCAGTCGTACGATTGAGCCATACGCATGGTCCAATCACACAAATGGGCCCAGTTGCATCTAATATGGGTCGAGGCCTATATATACCAGTTTCAATGTGTAGAGAGATTAAGGGTTTGGAGAGGAGTCTGCCCGGAGCCTAGGACCGTCGGATGAGAGGGGAGATCATGCTCGATCTCCCCTTGCTAAGAGTCCTCATTCTTATGTTGTAACGAGCTTGTAATCGTTAGGTTTTATCAATGAAACCATTAAATTATAGTTTGTATTATTGATTATCTCTTGGTTTTTGCTATTGTTTATCCTTCTGTCAAGAACACGCTCGGATGTTTACCGATCCAACTGACTTCACAAAAACATTAGCATTGCACAAACACTCTTACTTGCTTACGACTTTTGGACGTACATTTCATGGCATACTCGCGTTACATGATAGGATGTCCACATCATCATCATCCGAAACATCCATGTCACCTATATCACCTTCGGCTAGTAGAGAGATCGAGGATTCCACTCGCTTACCTTCGAAATCTACACCTGTTTCTTTACCCCCGGAGTCCAAGAGACGCCGACTTGAGCCTACCATTGCTACTACGGGGCACATGGAGCCTTTAAATGCCCACGACTCACCGAACACCCATGATTGGGACTGGTTACCAAGTTTGATTGCCTAATGGATTAGCGAGGAGAACGTACCCTACCCTTCTACCCTTCACACCTGCTTCTACTCCTATCCTACCATATATTCCTCACCCTCTTGAACAGTCATTCGCCGCCTTTGTAGCTGCGATGAAACGTGAGATACACAATATGCGTCAGACAACCGGAAAGATTAGAAACCTGTCAGAGGATCAGGTTCGGACACATAGATGATTAGAGCTTGAGAAAGAAAGCCTTGAATTCATTGACAAGTGCCAGAATAGACTCATTAAGGGATTCAAACAATTGGTGGCCTTTGTTAACACTTTAGAGCCTAGAGCCATGGAATCTGAGCAACAGTGTATTCAAGCAGCAGTGAGGATTGCGGAACTAGAGGCACAGGTCGAAGCTCTTGTTGCACAACAAGAAAAAGAGGATAGAGAAGTATATTGATGGTTTAGCTCCTCAGATTCAAGCTAGTGCCATAGCTGCTGATCCTGTTACTATTTAGCAAGCTATTCGGCTAGCTCATAAGCTCATCGATCAAGCAGTGGCGCAAGGCACTCTGTCTAAGCGTGGCGCTACATCTGGTTCATCCGACTATAAACGAAAATATGATAGTACCACCAGCAAGTCCTCAAAGTCGAACAACACTCAGCAACAACATTTCAGAAAGTTTGATTCCTCTAGAAGCTACACAAATAATAATCACAACAACAACAACATGGTCAGGGATCGAGTAACTATGCAAGCAAGTACCCAAATTGCAATAAATGCAATTTTCACCATCATGGCCAGTATGATCATTTTCATTGCCAAAGGTGTGGAAGGATAGGCCATGCTACTAAAGACTGTAAGGGTGAATCGATGACTAAACAACAAACTCAGCAACAACGACAAGGCGAAGCGACCAGGGTTTGTTTGAAATGTGGCAAACAGGGTCATTATAGAAAAGATTGCCCACAACTAAAGAACGGGAACAAGGGCAATAATGGAAACAACCACTATGGAAATGGTGCTAAGGATTGAGCTTTCGTAATTGGGTCTAGTAAGGCAAGGAATGATCAAAACATGGTTACCGGTACGTTTCCTCTGAACGACTGTTTTGCTTCTATATTATTTGATACCGGTGCTGATAGGAGTTTTATCTCCACCAAGTTTAGCAAACTTCTAGATGTAACGTTAACCGAAATATAACCTAGTTACACCGTAGAACTAGCTGATGGTAAAATGATTGAGGCAACACATATTCTCAAAGGATGTAAACTAGGACTATCAAGACATAACTTAGATATAGACCTCATGCCTGTCACAATTGGTAGCATTGATGTGGTCTTCGAATGGATTGGTTATCTAAGAACCAAGCTGAGATTTTTTGTTGTGAAAAGGTCATTCGTGTACCACTTCCTAGTGGTGAAATGCTTACTTAAAGGCCATACCGCTATTTTAGCTCACAGAAAAGACTATCGAAAAAAGAAGATCGAGGATATCCCTATTGTTCGTGACTTTCCTGAGGTTTTCCCTGAAGACTTACCTGGTCTTCCACCGCATCGTCAGGTCGAGTTCCAGATTGATTTAACACCTGGAGCCGCACCTATTGCAAGAGCAGCGTACACACTAGCTCCGAAAGAACTGCAAGAACTGTCTACTCAACTATAAGAACTTTTAGATAAGGGATTTATCAGACCTAGCTCATGACCATGGGGAGCCCCAGTCCTATCTGTCAAGAAAAAGGATGGGACTTTTCGCATGTGTATCGAGTATCATGAACTGAACAAAGTGATGGTTAAGAATTGTTATCCCCTTCCCCACATCGACGATTTGTTTGACCAACTTCAAGGGTCGACTTTCTTGGGCCATGTGGTCAATGAGAAGGGTAAACATGTTGACCCGGCAAAAATAGAAGCCATCAGGAACTGGGCTACGCCTAGGACTCCAACTGAGGTACGACAGTTTCTTGGGTTGGCTGGGTACTACCAACGATTCATTGAAGGATTTTCGAAGATCGCTCAACCACTTACAACATTAACACATAAAGAAACAGTGTACAGTTGGGGTGACAAGCAGGAGTCAGCATTTCAGTTCTTAAAACAAAAGCTTTGTACAACACCAATACTATCCCTACCTAATGTAGGGATTTAACAAGATTATCAAAGTCCATATAAGCTAATTTATAGGAAAACGCAGCGGATAAAGAGTTTAAAATCTTGTTAATATATTGATTATCAAACCCATTTGAAAAGCTAAACCCAAACCATGGATCCATATATGAAATACATACATAACAAGCATAAGATGTTAAGAAGCTACCTTTCTAGCTGTTAGAAATCGAGCTTTAAGAGGTGAAGATGATGAACTTTGTAGCTTAATCTTCAACTAAGAAGACCTCAAGTAAGTGATACCCCAAGCCACCAACAAACCCCTTTGAATGCTAGGTTTCGCAACACAAATTTCAGCAACTTGAACTTTGTGGTTGCTAAATCTTCCTTTCTGTTCAAGCTCCAAAACCGATTTTGAGAGTTAGATTAGAGAGGATTTTTCCTTTGCATGCAAGAGAGAGAGAGGGCCAGATTGGAGAGTGTGTGTATTTAAGTCTTGCACTCCTCAAGACAAAAAGAGGTGGGACTTTTATGGCCTTGGGCGGCCGAAAGTCCAAAACCCTTTTTAAAATCCATTTTTACCTCCTTTACATAATAAACACACTTTAATCTCTTATTTTATAAAGTTGAAACCAATTTTAACTTTATAAACAAAGCACCCTTTTATTTGATATTATTTAACAAACTTAAATAATGAAACAATAATACCTCATGAATGATTATCCACATAATGATGTTCATCTACAAAAGCAATGTATTAGAAAACCCACTTTTCTAAATTGGTGTCAATATTTATTTGTATGATCTTATCAACGAATAAATATTCATAGGTGTTGGTTTAGTTTGTTATTGGGTATGACCCGACTTGGATCATATCACACTAGCCACATCAACTTAATATGCATCTTGGGCAGATCAAGTCTTTCAATCTCCCACTTGCACAAGATTCATAGAAGGTTGATGCAAGTAGCAAATAACGCCTAGCAACGGTTTGTTACCCCTAATGTATATGATTAAGTGCCATTCAATAACATCATCCTCTTCAAGTACCTTACTTGAAATGTTTTAGGTGAATCAATCATCTATCCTTTTGTTTGAGATGTCATGTTGAATCCTAGAGACACAGAACGGTCATTCTCCGATGATTTAACTTTAATAGGCCTTAGACATCTAACTCTTAACGAATAAGAGAAACAAATCCATCTTGACTACATACGTCTCTCATAATCACCTATATCATACCTGAACCTAGCCTTATGTACTGCCAATCTTTCAGAACAGCAAAGAACTAAGTCAAAGTACAACACTTGGTGAATATCAAGACCCAATATGTATCTCAGGTCTGAGGATACAATGATATTCTCCTTTACTCAATATCTCTTATGACTAATCACAAAGATTCTATGCAGAAATAATTGAGAGCGGGTCGGTCCAATATCTATATCCCATAGATATCAATGAACCTTGGTAGCAACCGTTTGCTAAATATTCATACCTTATGAATATCAACCAATACAAGTTCATTATAGTCTTACATTCATAGTTATTCCCACAAGTATGATCGACTACGGACGTTTAAAATAACTTATTTATTCATGGATTTAAACATGCTAAAAGGAAGAACAAATGAAATTTATAACCATATAATAAAGTCAAATAACATGAGTTCCAATATCCAAATACAAAATTTGATCAAGTCCAATCACTAGAATATCGAAGTCCTACTGTTTAACCCCTTCTTTTTTGGATTTCTTTGAGGACTTACGGGTTACAGGATTTGATGTTGCTGATACAAATGTGGTCTCAAACTCAGTTTTCATTTTTACCATTTTCTCTTTAGTTTCTTCTTTATGTTTGAGTTTGGAACCTCTTTTGTACCAGCAATCATCTGTAAGATGATTGAACAAACCACATATTTCACATGGTTTCTTCTTCATCTTAGCTTGATCATCAACTAAAGAGGGTGAAGCAACTGAAGACTTGTTCTACAGTGCTTTGGAAGCATTATTTGCTTCTTGACTTCCTCTTTAGGAGTCTTCAAACTCTTTCTACTGACAGTTTTCTTCTTTTCAGTACTGGCAGTAGTTGGAGTTTGAACTTCAGGTGTTAAATCCTGCTCTCTAGTCCTTTCAGGACTTTCAGAATTAACTCCTGAGTTGATCAACTCATTGATCATGTGAGTGTCAGCAGTGGAACCATCAACATCAGCTGATAGGTTCTGAGAGGGCTTGATGCTAACTTCTACTTCTGATTGTGCTATATCAGAAAGTAGATCACATGATGAGATGGATTGGTTATTACTCTCACCATCAGATTCTACCTCTGCTCTGGGAGTAAAATCTGTAGGTGGAGCAGTGTGATTGTAACCAATGCCAAACTTCACATTGGAAGCAGATTGCTTACTAAGAAGCATTTCAAACCCTTTGCATGATTGTACCCATCTATCACACTCTACCTGGGTAACTGCAAGGGTTTCTTTGAGATCTTTATACTTCTCTAGAAGTATCTCTTCCCTAGCCTTATCATCAGTTATTTGGCATTTAAGTTTGTAAATCTCATCATTCTTATCATTAAGCACAGACTCAAATTCAGCTTTGCTTTTGGAAATTATTTGTTCTAGCTCAATGTTCTTGTTGATTAAAGCTACATTTGCCTCTCTAATAGATGCAAATGCTGCTATGCATGTTTCAGAACATAATTTGGCTTTTGCCTCAGAGGATACCTGTGATACCTTTGGTATAGAGGCATTAGTGGATGAAGTATCAGCAGAATCCAAAGCCATAAGAGCTAGATTTCCAAAGGGACTTTCACCACCATGTGACCAGCACCTGAGAACAGTTGTTCATGACCAGACAAGTCATCTGGTAAACTGCTCCAGTCAACAACTCCTGGGGTGAAGAAGCTGTGTTGTTGAGGTTGAGTTTGTTGATGAGATTGGAAGGTTGTGGTTCAGGCAATGCTTGTGGTTGTTGTGCAATTGGAGCTTGAACAAGATTTGGTTGAGGCATATAATAGCAGGGATAAGGCTATGACATTTGACCCTGGGGAACAAAGTATGCAGGAGATCTAGGATGTGAATGATGACCAGAACCAGCAGGATGTTGCCCTCTGTTTTGTGGACTAGTACTAGGAAAAGTCACAAAGGGTGCAGAAGAGTTAGATCCAGTTGATCTACACTCTCTTGCAAAGTGTCCTAGCCTTTGGCATTTGTGACACCTCAACTTACTCTTGTCAAACCAACTTTGGTTTTGCCAGAGAGTCCAAAAATTTCCTGCCAGTTCTCTTATAGAACTTCTGAGATCTGATATTAATCAATGCCATTTGGCTCAAAATATCCATCTCTTCTAGATCATCATCAGCTATTCCTTTCAGATCATCCATAATGAAGTATAGATTGTCACTATTACTGCCAGAATGACTCTCAATACCAACAAATGCATGATCAGAACTATTTGAAGAGAAATCAATATGCTCATCATAATTGCTTTCAGATGCAGCATATTCTGACTCATGACCAACCAAGGCAGTATTCCCTGGTACAAAGTCATCAGTGAGCTTTCCTGATGAGGACAGTTTCCTCTTCTGCTCTATCTCTCTTTCAAATGTAAGCAGTTTCCCATGAAGTTGGGTGAGAGATAGGCCATCCAGATTTGCACTGGAGCATAGGACAATAGTGTATGTGTCCCATCTCTCAGGCAGTGATCTGAGGAATCTGTTGTTCATCTGGCTATTGGTGTATTCCTGTTTCACCATTTAAGCTCAGATATCAAGCAGGAAAAGCGCTCAAACTGTTGAGTTAGTGTCTCACCCTTTCTATGAGAGAATGTCTCATATTGTTGGGCAAGGATTTCTCTGTTGTTTGCTAAGACCTCATCTGTGCCACCGAATTGTTCCTTCAGGGCATTCCAGAGATCATGAGCAGTTTCATGATGCATAAGCCCTGAATAGATTCATTAGGCAGTGCCATGGCCAGAATTCCATGGGCTTTAGCATCAATCTCAAATAGTTTCCGATCTTCATCAGAGTATTGTTCCTTCTTCTTCGGAACCATTTGATTGGTTTCCGGATTGTTCACCATAGGCTTATGTGGTCCATGTACCACAGATGTCCAACAACCTGAACTGTTAACAGACAGGTGATGAAGCATTCTTCATTGCCATATGTTATACTCGGTCCTAACCAGCATCAGAGGCTTGGTTGAGGAACCGGTATTGTGAGGATCATTAGAAGGAGTCGTCATCTCAGATTCAATCAAATTCGATTAAGCTAAAACAGATTCAGAACAAAACGCAACAACCAATTGAACCAAAAGAGATCTCAAAGTAAATGAACGAAAGCGACAGAAATTCAATAATCTATAACAAGTTCTTGCGAATAAGCTAATTCAATCAAACACAGATATCAATTAGCAGTTTCAATGATCAATTGTTAGATCGATCAATGATTAACCATGCTCTGATACCACTTGTTAGGATCAGTGATCTATGTTTGATTGATTAGAGAGTATAGCAGCGGAAATCGAACAATGAATTAGCCAATTCACAAGAACGAAACGATATTCAATGAAGAACAAAGACGGTTATAGAGAGAGAATTTCTGCAAATATATTTCATTCAATATTCGCTTTCGTGGTAACAGAATGTCACACTTACAATTAGGTCGACACCTCTTATATAAGAGGTGTGACGTCTGCTGATGTCACTTGATAGTGACATCTAACAGATTTATTACAACTGAAACACAACTACTGAAGATGTCAAAACAGCTGACATCTCCTTACAAAAATGCTAAGTGTTATCAGTTGTTATAACTACTGAAAAACATAAAACTACTGAAACTACAACGACTGAAGAGCAAGCTCTTCAGTCGTTTTACAAAACTACTGAAAGTAAAAATATAAAACTACTGATATCACAACTACTGAAGAAGTACTCTTCAGCTGTTGTGACAAACTACTGAAACTTCAGTACTTGATCTTCAGTACTTGATCTTCAGACTTGAAATTCAGATGTTTCATCAGCTGATGACTTCAGTAGATATCATCAGTTGATGTCTTCAGTCTTTGTCTTCAGACTTTGTACATCAGTGTTGATCTTCAGTACTTGTAAACTCTTCAGCTGTTGTACTTCAGTACTTTGAACTTCAGCTTCAGCACTTGTGTTCTTCAGCTGTTCAGCTTCAGTACTTGTGTTCTTCAGCTGTTGTACTTCAGCACTTTAGTTCTTCAGCTGTTGAAGTCTTCAGCACTTGATCTTCAGCTGTTGAAGTCTTCAGTACTTGTCAAACTGCTGATGAAGCTTTCAGTAGTTGTTGTGATATCATGTGGGACTTAGAGGTTTTTTGATCTTGGCTCATTGGTTCTTTTGGTCCAACAAGGTGTCACTCAAATCCAATTTGAGCTTCTTGGTGGTGATTTAGTACAATGAGCTATCATATATTGTGTTTTCACGAAACAATTCATAAATACCATTAATAGGAATAGCTTTAAAATAAAATATGTCATTTAAAGAAACATTAATTTCATTTTCAATAAATCTCAAAACATAACCATATTGTCTTAATTGGCCAACTAAAATAATATTCCTAGTCAAACTAGGAGCATAAAAAACATTGTCAAAATTTCTTCCAAACAATTTGGAAGCTTCAAGATGTAATCCCCTTGGTCTTCAACTTGAACTTTTGCCCTATTCCCCATGTAGAGGCTTACATCCCTTTTCTTGAAGTCCTTACTTCTTTTGAAACCCTGCAACAAATTGCAAATATAAGTTCTACATCCGGTATCCAATATCCATGTTTAGAGGATATTAAATTGAGATCAATATTAATCATGAAAATTGTATCTAAAGTTTGCCAGGCATCCCTCTTAGCTTTCAACTCTTTGAGATGAACAGGACAATTTCTTGCCCAATGTCCTGATCCCCACACTTAAAGCATGGGTCATTCTAAGCAACATTTTTCTTCTTCTCCGTTTGTTTTGGTGGTGGCAATTTTACCACTCCCTTTCCCTTTCCCCCAACATACCCTTTACCAATGGCAACACTTGCCTTAGATGCGGGGTGAGGCGTCTTCTTGTTGCCACCTTCATTGATATTGTGTAAGGCCCCATTCCCGGGATGCTTACAGCTGGTAATTCATCGCACATAAAACATATACTTTGCATTTAATCATCAGAACATTGCAGTGGAAACATAGAACAAATGGCATTTCATTCATCATAAAAACTTTTGCAAAATATTCATCATTTGTTGGTTACAAAATTACATTTTTATATTACATCACAAAAGCTTTATATAAATGGATGCCATCCAAAAGAGCTGAGCAGCTACCTTGTGTCATCCTCAACAACATTACCTGCCAACTGGAAACACATAAAAGTCAACGTTGCAGAGTGAGTTCTAGTTTTATAATAAAACATACTTTTCATTCGTAAAAACATTCTTTCTCTCAAAATCATATTATGCTTTGCATTCGTTCATGATCATACATTGTACGTACATACAGATAATAAAATTATTATCTTCGTCATTCTTTCGTTCATACTTCCATTCATACATCATTTCATTCATTACTTTCATCATCACCATGAACTTTACCCTTCATGCTCAAGATATTGTGCCTAAGCCTATAAAAGACCTTCATCGGTGGTGCCTGGCACCAAGTGGTCACAGTACCTAAGGTAAGGTTCAGGTATACCATTGTCATATGCTATACCCTTCATGCTCATGATACTGAACCTAAGCCTATAAAAGACCTTCATCGGTGGTGCCCAGCACCAAGTGGTCACAGTACCTAAGGCACACAACAATGGTTCATCCATATGGTCAATCACAAAGAAAGACCCCAATGTGCATCCTTTGGGGGAGCTAACCCACACACCATTGAGCTAACACCTACAATGGGTGTGCACCTCCATACATGTGCTTGCAAGAATTTCATTCATTCATTCATTAATGCATGCATTCATCATCATGTTCCTCTTTCATTATCTTTCACTTTACGTTACATAATACTTTGTTGATTCATTATCATAACACGTAAAGTCATAGGAAAGATAAACATACATCATCATAAGGAACATAAACATATCATTCATACATCATCATACAGGGCATCATACATACATAACATACATCATGTATCACCATGCAACATCATCATCATCATGCATAAACATCAAGCACACAACATTACATGCCCATCATACCATTTATGACCTCAAAAGTCAACTTACATAACCCCCGGGAATCTCCTAGGTCAAAGCCTACATTACCTCTTTTTCTCCAAAAAGTCAGAATTTCTCTAAGTGTTCGTCCGCATTTCCTATTGTCATCTACATTTCCTACAGTTCATCTGCATGGCTATAGTTCATCTGCATTTGTCATCCGCATTTGCCTAACTCATCCGCATTTGGTTTCCTTCATCCGCATTAACTCACTTCATCTGCATTGACTTACTTTGCTCATCCGCATTTCCATACTTAGTCAAATGTTCCTCCGCATTTCCTGCACTTAGTCAATGATCATCCGCATTGACTCACTGCATCCGCATTGACTTACTTTGCTCGTCCGCATTTCCGTACTTAGTCAAATGCTCATATGCATTTCCTGCACTTAGTCAATGTTCATCCGCATTGACCTCATCCGCATTGACTTTATCCACATTGACTTACCCATTGGTTAATGTTCATCCGCATTAACCCTTTTTCATCCGTATTTACTTCCCAACACAGGCAGATTTGAAGACTTATCAAGTGGGTCTAAAACATCATACTCAATTCTCATGCACCATTTATCATGTTCTAAGCTTAAATCTTACCCTCTAAGCCTTAGAAACACAATCATACATCATCAAGCATGAACATAGTCACACATCACATCATAGCATCATCATACACACATTCAAGCCCACGGGTCCGAACCCAGTTTAATAAAACATACATTCATGCATCCGGCCCCAAAATTTGTTAAAAACCAGTAAAAGAGGGGTCCTAGAACTCACCTTTGCAGCTTTTGAGTATGGCTTCCTCCAAACTCGTTTGCAAATTGAATTCAACTGCTTGGAAACCCACTAAAAACGTACCCGAACACATACAAACACACATAAGCATAAACCCGAGGATAAGACCAGTCAAGAACACCATAAAAGCATGAATTCTTACCTTGAATTCAAATTATTTCTTGTTCTTCCTTCAAAGTCGAGAATGTTTCTGCTCTCTTCCTTTCTCTCTCTAAAAATCCGAAAGATTTTGTCCTTTGGACACTTTTTATCCCTAGACTTGGTTTTATTTCTTTTCATTCTTTTTCTTCACTTTATTCATTCTTTTCTTGACTTTAAATATTTGGGTGTTACATGTTGAGAATGGGTAAAACCCTTTTACCCATGGTCGCCTCGGCTGTTTTGAGCATAGAGTGAAGTTCAGTTACGTTCTTGACTCAACTGTTCATGTTATAACACAAAACAAAGTTTTAAAACCTTATTGAGAAAGAGTTGAGGATCAAATCCGTAGCTAACTCTTTCAAGACGGGACAATTTAGCCTTTGGAGGTTGTCTTTGTGGCTCTTCATCTTAAGTACATAAGATGAGACTGATTCGGTGTCCTCCATACAACATGCATGGAGTGCTCGAACCATTTCAAGCGCTTTACCCTTGCTTGTTGTTGGAACGTTTCCTTCAACTGGGTAATCATGTTGTATGCTTCGTGATGTTCATACTCCTTTTGGAGATCCGGAGTCATACTTGCCAACATGAGGCAAGACACTTGGACCGAATCCTCAGTGTATTTCACCCAATTATTGAAGTCCTCCTCATCTTCCTTATTGGGTTCATAAGGAATCCAATCGTCTAAAATATATGACTGCTTCTTTTCCTTGAGAACAATTCTCAAGTTTAAAACCAACAAATAAAGTTGTTATGGTTTAGATGCTCCTTTTCAAGAATGGTTCTTAGTGAAAAGGTATGAGCAGACATGATATCATTGTTTTCATTGTTGTTAGTGGCCATCTACAATATTTAACAAAGTTCAATTTTAGTATTTTCGATATTATCATATTTTATTATTAGTACCCTTTTATGTGTCATACATAATTTAAAATTCTAGAATCCAACGTTACATTTAAATAGTGGTTAGGTGACCTTTATCCCATTATTTAAATTAACAATGTAGTCAACGTTTGACAATTGCAACCCTTTGCAACTTCTAAAGGTATGGATCGACTTAAACATCATATGTATAGTCGTCATGTTTACCCCATCAACACCTTTTGTAAACCACATTGTAGGTGATACATTTAACATGGTTTGCAAATCAAGTCACCCTACTTACACACACATGTGAGTTTACAATACAAGTGGTTAGGTGATTTATCCCACAAATATGATATTCCCACCTCAAATCACAAGTTCCCTCAAAATAGTTAGGTGAGCTTTATCCCGTTAAGAGTTTCCAAGTGACTCAAGTCTTGTGCAAAAGGATGGTGTTAAACTTGTTTTCAAAAGGAATTTTAAGTTTTCATCGTTCTAGTTTAAAAACTCTATGTACCTTGTATTTGTATGCTTTCAAACACATGGTACCCTATGGTTCCCTTTTTAATAAAACCTTTTTATTTAAAATCATTAATCCTTTTAATAACCTTTTATTAACCACTTAATGATAAATAATCATTATTTTTAGCTTGTTATGTTTATTAATTAGTTTGTTATGCATATCCATATATCAAACAACCAACATAAAATAAACAACCAAACAAGCACAACCATTCAATCACAGTGCATAACCATAGCCACTAAGTTGACTGCATTTGTTTTCTATCACAAGTGTTGTCATTTGGTCTTTCCTAAGGCTAACAATAACACATCAAAATTTCTCCACGAACTCCCTCTTGAAACCGCATCCAAAAGCTTCAAATGTCCATGTCTTTTGTGTCCTTCCTTTGGGTCTCCAACTTGTGCATCTTATTTTACAAAATTATATCCTAATACAATTTTTCTAATAAAAGAAATACACCTAATCTATTTATTACATTACCAAAGAATAAATATGCAGGATCATTGAAGGGTATAAGTTATAACACAACAACACAAAGAGGAGATAAACTAAACTTTGATCAAACAGTATACTAGATTAACCAAGTTGTGACACTAAGAACACAAGTAATATAAGAGACAGAACATAAAGAACACAAGTGTTTGGTTTTCAAGAATGCAGTATATTGCCTTCTCTATGTTCTATTACAAGTGTTACAAAGCATATATTAAAGATACAAGAACATGAGATACTTATACTACATCCTACAGCCGGCTATACTTTGAAAGCCAGCTGGATAAATTGACTATACACAAACAAAATCAATTGTAGAGTCAAAAGGCAGATTTCCTTTTGACTTATGACTATGACATGCCATAGCTCACATCCTTATCTATTACAAAAAGGATAAAGTAGAAAGTTACAGACTCAAGACCTTAATGTATAATTACCAAAAGCATGGAACTTTTCACCAAACCATGTAAGTTGGTGACTTGCAGAGTTGCAGCAGAAAGGTGTCCAGCTTTATGGAACAGTACATGAGATAAAGCATGTTACTAAAAGTCTTCGGAAGAAATCTGTGCTCATGAACTTGAAGCTTCGGAAGACTTTGTCTCTGAGGCTTTGGAAGACTTCATCTTTGGCTTCGGAAGATATTGGTCTTGGCTTCTAAAGATTTCACACTTAGAGTATTTCTTTTGCACATGTGAAACTTCCAAAGCATTCTTCTTCAATGCACTTGTGCAGCATGCAGGAAAGACTAAAGATGTTTAGGTTGCATCAGCCTCTTCATTAGACTCTACAAACTCCCCCTAGGCTGATGCTACCAAAACACTTTGAAAACTTTAGATATTAATAGTCCTCATTAGGATGATCATCATTCCTTTCTTTATTAGATGATCAGGTTCCTTGAGGCTGTCAAAGTGTCTTCTCATGTCAAAGAGGTCATGCAGAGGCAACTGAAACATATCTTGCCATGTATAAATGTCTTCAATGCCTTGATCTCTAATAACATGCCACCTTTCTGGATTTGTGGTGTATGTCCAAGACAAGATGGTCTTCCTGATGCTAGAGTAGCTACTGTAGTTAGAGTTGATTGAGCATCATCTGGCTGCACATCATCAAGCTGTTCTGATTCATCCTGAGGTTAGAAGGGGATGCAGGCTTCTTCTTCTTCTTAGACTTTGGTTTAGAAGCCATCCTCTTCTTTCTCTTTCCAAATTTTAACTGAGAAGACTGGCCTGCAGCATCAGATTGATTTTCACTGTCTCTCTCAGTTGGGACTTCCTCTCTCTCATGTTCAGATGGAGAGGGAGGTTGACCCTGCTGTGGATCAGAAGATGAAGCTTGCTGAGCATTAGCAAGAGGTCCGGGTTGTGTTGTGTCTGGTTGTTCAACCTTAACCTCCACTTCAGGTGGGGGCTGACTTGGAGTGGAGTGTAAGTCAATGAGCTCTTCACTCTTAATCTTCTGCTTGATTACCCTGATATGCTCATCCATAGTGGATAGAGACATGGGTCAAAGTCTCCTTATGGAGAATCCATACAGCTTCAAGAAGCTCATCATCCTCTGCCTATCAGCAAACTTCTTTATGCTCTTTTGGATGATGGCTTTTGATTTTGCAGCTTCTTCCCTTAGCTTCTTCTTTGTTGTCTTTCTTTCCTTGACTAACTCAAGTTCAAGTTGTTTTAAGTACTCAAACTCAATATAGTCATAAGGTAAGGAAGGAGTGCATCTGCCTGATAGAGGCCTATGGCACTTAGGTAGTTAATCATCTTGATTATGTCTTCTTCCTTATCTACCTGAGGTTCTTGTTGAACCACATACTCTTGTTCAGGACTTTCTTGAACTGGTGAGAGGGTAGGCATACCTTGTACAGTCTTTTTCTTCTTCTCTCTTCTTTAACTTGTACTAGGAGTTCTGCATCTTCTGCCTCCTTCTTCTCTCTTGACCTTTCCAGGTCAACCAGCTCATTCAATTCATCCAAGGGGAGGGAAATGACACTATCTATGTCATAGTTTCTAGTATGCAGATAGTTAATCCTGACTGCCCTTAACTCATCATTCTGAGTATCTGGTCTGGGGGCAGCCCTGATTGCAGACTCTATGAGTCTTGGAGACGCAGTAGAGGAACTTTCTCCCCTTAGCCTCCTTTTCCTCTCTCTCTCTCTCCTCCTCCTTAGTCTCCTCGGATGTCATCTTTCTTTTCCCTTTGTCACTCATAGAAATTTGTGACTCAGGGTGGAGAGAGCTTTGGCCTTCATTGCTTGTTGCAGCATCTGAGCTCAGGCCAGAGAGAGGTTGAGAAGCACCTTCACCAGCAGGTGTCTCAGAAGGAATATGGATCTCTGCAGCAGTTGGAGATGATGAGACAGGGCTCTTAGGTTCTGTCACTAGGCCTTCAGTCAAGGTTTCCCTATGAAGCTAATCTTAGGGTCTGCCTCAACATCCAGTTGACCGATGACATTGTCTGATTGCCTAAGTCTCCTTCTTAAGCTGAACTCTACAGTGATCCTTCTTGGATTCTTTTAGCCAGACTGTCAGCTTGTCTTGATTGGCTTGGGTTGACAAGTGGCATGTTGACTAGATCCAGACCTTGATAGTAGTCCAAGGTCTGAAAATTGAAGACTTCTTGCTATCCTTGAACTCTTACAATGAAGAGGGCCTTCCTGTTGTTGTCATACCTCCACCCAATGATGTGATTGAAAGATGGTGAAGTGACATAACCCTTGGTATCCCATCCTCAAACAGACTCTGTATGAAGGAGTCTGTGTAGTCCATATCAATGTGAACTAGAGGAGGTTGCTGAGAATGCACAGTTGCAAGTGAGGATGGTGAGTCCTTAATGTCCATTCTCTCTGAAGAACTCCCAGGTTATGTGGCTGTAATAACTTTCTCCCCCTTTTTGGTAGCATCACCAACTTGCATAGGTGAGCTGGAAGATAGGTCAATCACATCCACAGGTTCTTGTGTTCCTAGTTGACCTTCCTTAAGGGTCTCCCAGCTAGTTTTTCCTTAAGATATGAAATCTCAAGTTGCTGATCATTGATCTTGTTGTGTAAGGTAGTCACCTGAGATTCAAGGTGACTGACCTTTGAGACTAAATAGGTGCATGTTTTGGATGGTTTTTGCACTTTTAGTCTCAGATCCCCCTATCTTCATCAAAAGAATCACTGGGGGTGGAGAAGATTGGACCAGAGTCCTTTCTCTCATGACCAGTTCTAAGTTCTTGGCTACTGGATTTCCTTTTCTCACTGACAGTCTCAGGTGAGATGACAGTAGGCTGAGTTGCCGTGGTTGAGGTCTTAATAGTGTAATCACTTTCAGAAGTGAGAGCCTCGTCCATATGGACATCCTGAACAGGTTCAGGAGTGTCCACCTTAGTTGTAGGTGACTGATGTGGGATAGATGTAGGGGACTCAGAAGTACTCATCTCTCTTTGAGTAGAGGGAAAGAAGAGAGAATCATTATACTCACTGAAACCTATATCTTCATCAGTATAGAAATCAAGGTTGGGAATTAGTTGGTTGAGATCTATAGGCTGGGGAGTAGGGTAATGAGGTCATAGGCTGAGCATGAGGAACCTCAGCACTGATTCTTGAAGAGAGAGATGGAGTGGTTTGCTCCTCAGGAGAAGTGGGAGCTCTAGTGTCCACTTCTTCCTGTATGGTGAGTATATGGGGGCCTCCACAGACTGAATAGTCTGAGCAAGGGTTAGTTTGGATTTTCTTTGGTAGGTTATGGAGATTTGAGGCTGTGAGAGTGGTTGGGAGGAAGTAGGTGTGGGCTCAACACTAGCTTGTGCTGCTAGGTTGTCACCTTGAGCAATGAGCTCTAACATTTTTGGGACTAGGGCTGTTTCTACCCCAGAGAATCCAACAGTGGACTTTCTCAGTATTTTAAAGATGCCAGGCTTCATCTATCCCAATTTAAGAATATTACTTGTTTCTGTTAATTGTGAGCCCAGTTCACAGTTAAGAATGTACTGGACATATCTAGGAAACATGTAATACTCTAAGGAGTCTAAATTAGCAAGTAAATTTGTATAAACAAACTGAGAGTACCTGAATTTGACGCCCTGAACCATTCCATGGATATGAAGGAGAGATCCTCAAGAATCTGGTCCCATCGACCATGCTTGTTTGATAAGCTGTGGATGACCACATGGAGCAGGAATTTCCATTGGGATGAGACCTTCCCTTTCAGAAGGTCTTTACAGAGAAATCTCCCTCATACCCCATCTACTCAAAGGAATGATTGACAACTTCCTTTGGGAAAAAAACCTCACCTTCATCATCATCCAGCTAAAGATGTCGGTTGAAGATGGCCGGAGTGATGAAAATGTTCTCCCCTGCACTATGGCAGACAGTGCCTTCTCCCCATCCATAATCACCTCTTGGCAGGTCTTCCAGAATTCAAGCAGATGATCCTCATAGAGTGGAGGATCAATGGTTAGGGAGGTGAAGTAGTTGGATATAGATAAGAAACGGTAAACCTTGAGAAATGAGGATCTTTCTCAGAGCGTAACATAGCATCCTGATTGTGTTGTCTATGTAGCTACATGGTAAAGTTGGGATCATTTCTGTGAGCAAAGTTGGCCATTTTAAGTAGCTTAAGGATGAAAAGAAGAAAGAAAGAAATTTCAAAGAGAAATTTGGGGTTTTAGGTTTGGAGGA
Source organism: Flaveria trinervia (assembly GCA_025506515.1). Lineage (NCBI taxonomy): Eukaryota > Viridiplantae > Streptophyta > Magnoliopsida > Asterales > Asteraceae > Flaveria > Flaveria trinervia. Next base: position 86,205 of record JACCIX010000170.1, read on the forward strand.
AGAACAGATGATAGAAAGAGGGGGAAACCGTTGGGTTTAGATAAATTTTAATGAAAGAGGATAAACTTTGAAATCCGGATGTCGGTCCCACCTCTGAAAAAGTAGTTTACTTTTGCTCAAAAGTAATTTTCTTGGAAAAAAAAGCTTCGAAGGTTAATTATCTTCGGAAGTTTTATTAAAAAGCTTCCGAAGCTAAAATGACTTCGGAAGAATTTCCTGAGAGGTTTGAGAATTTTGCTTCGGAAGAAAAATTAAAACTTGAGCGCTTTGTGTATAAACTAACAAAGCTTCCGAGAGTTAATTTTGCTTGGAAGTAAATGGTCCTTAAAAAATGAGTAAATGTCTGAGACAAGTATATAAGCTTCGGAAGATAAATTTGAAAACTCTTCGAAGGTAAATTTCTCAGATAGTTATTTATTTTGAAGGCATGATTTACTTCCAAAGTTAAAAGCATAACTTCCGAAGTATCAAAATTTTCAAAAATCTAAGGAAAGTCTTCAAAAAGAAATTTTCATCCAAAGAAAACATGAGCTTAAGAAAGTGATGAACTAGACAACTTGGACACACATATTTTAAGAAATAATAAGAATTAGTTTTAACAAAGATCTACTCAAGGTTGATCATCCCAATAGCTGATATAAGATATTTAAATCTCTGTTCATCAAAAGCCTTTGTAAACAGATCAACATATTGTTCATCTGTGTGAACCTTGATAGTTTAATTAATCCTTTTCATAGTTATATCTTATTAAATGATACCTGATATGATGTGCTTTGTCCTTGAGTGCTGCACAGGGTTCTTATGATTGAGATAGCACTGTTGTTGTCTATGTGAATGGGAGTCTCCTTGAAGTTTAACCATAGTCCAGCATCTGATTTTGAATCCAACGTACTTGAGCATAGCAGCTTGCAGCAGCAAGTATTCAGCTTCAGCAGTTGATGCAGAGACATAGGATTGTTTCTTGCATTGCCATGAGACAACCCTTCCACCAAGAAATTGACATCCCCAGATGTAGACTTTGCATTCATATTGCAACCACCATAATCACTATTTTTATAGGCATACAGATTGAAGTTAGAATTCTTGGGATACCATAGGCCAAGTGTTGATGCACCTTTGAGGTATCTTAGAATCCTCTTGATAGTGATAAGGTGAGACATCTTAGGGTTGGCTTGATATCTTGCATAAATACATGTAGCAAACATGATATCAGGCCTGATAGCAGTAAGATACATAAGAGACCCAATCATAGCCCTATTTAAGTGCTCATCTACACACTCCCCCTCAAGATTAGGACCAAGAGAGGGTTTCTGGCTATGGGTGTCTTAGCAATCTTACAGTCAGTCATATTAAACCTCTGAGTATGTCCTGAACATACTATGACTGACTTTGAAGATGCCATCTTCAACTTGCTTCACTTGAATTCCCAAAAAGAAATTAAGTTCCCCCATGGCACTCATTTCAAATATGTCTTTCATCAGCTTCTCAAAGTCTTTGCAGAGCTTTGGATTAGTTGAACCAAAGATGATGTCACGACATATACTTGAACTAGCAATATGTCTTTTCCTTGTCCTTTGATGAAGAGAGTTCCATCTATAGTACCCCACCTGTATCCATGTTTACAGAGATACTCAGACAATGTCTCATACCACTTCCTGGGTGCCTGATGCAGCCCATAGAGACCTTTGTCAAGCTTGCAGACATGATCAGGATGATCAGGATCTACAAAACCAGGTGGCTGTTTGACATAAACCTCTTCATCTATCATTCCATACAAAAGGCACACTTCACATCAAGTTGAAAGACCTTGAAGTTCTTGGATGCAGCAAATGCTAGGAATATCCTAATAGCTTCTAATATTGCCACTGGAGCAAAGACATCAGTGTAGTCAATCCCTTCTTCTTGTGTGTATCCTTGAACAACCAGTCTAGCTTTGTTCTTGATGATGATGCCTCTATCATATTTCTTGTTTCTAAACACCCATTGGTTCCAATGGTAGTCTTCCCAGAAGGAAGAGGACAAAGGTTCCAAACTTTTTGCCTTTTGATGGCAGTGTCAAACTTGTTCCAGAAGGCCGATTTCAAAAGGTAGGCAACACAGTTGTGTCGGGGTTTGAGTTTCATGGTCGCCATTGTTGAGAGAGAAAGGTTTGAAAACGGCTAATGAAACGTTTGGCTATAAGTGCAGGTATTTATAGGTTAAGAAAGGGCTGAAAAGAAAACGACTGAAAGTGTTGGTGTTGGCATCAGTTGTTATGAAAACAACTGAAGACTTGGTTTTAACTATCAGACGTTTGAAAACAACTGAAGACTTGGTTTTAGTCATCAGTAGTTGTGAAACTACTAAAAACCTTGGTTTTGTCTTCAGCTGTTGTAAACAACTGAGGACTTGGTATTAGTCATCATTAGTTGTGAAACTACTGAAGACATGGTTTTGTCATCAGCTGTTTAGAGTGAAACAACAGTTTGTGGAAACGACTAAAGTGAAAATTCTCATCAGTAGTTTTCGTCAATTCTTAGCTTTCAGTGTTTCATACTGTCCTCAACACTTACTCATCAGACTTTTTAGCTGATTTCAGTTGTTTCATAGGACATCAGTACTTATCTGTTTTTACTGAGATCAGGAGTTATAACTACATCAGTAGTTGTAACTGCATCAGTTTCTTTTAACAGAATTAGTACATATTTTCACTTATTCTAGCTGTAGCATACCAAGCCTTAACACAAGGTTTTGGAAAGTTGAACTATCCAAAGGCTTAGTAAATATATCTGCAAGCTCATCAGCACTAGGCACAAACTTTGGATCAATCAGACCATTTTCAAAACAATCCCTAATAAAATGGTGTCTGATCTCTATATGTTTGGTTGTAGAGTGTTGGACTGGATTCTTGACAATGCACAGAGCTGAAGCACTATCCATTAATAATGGAGTCTTAGTCTCTGTAATGCCATAATCCAATAATTGGTTCTGAAGCCAAGTACCTGAGATGTACAACTTGCAGCAGCAATGTACTCTGCTTTAGTAGTGGATGTAGCAACAATGTTTGTTTCTTACTCTGCCAAGAAATCAAATAGTTGCCTAGGAATTGACATCCACCAGAAGTTGACTTTCTGGTTAACTTACACCCTGCATAGTCACTATTAGAAAAAGCAACTAATTTGCATAAGTGTCCAGTGGAATACCAAGACCTAGAGATTGTGTACCTTGCAGATATCTAAAGATCTCTCTTGACTGCAATCAAATGAGACTCTTTAGGAGCAGCCTGAAATCTAGCACAACACAAGTTGCAAACATGATATCTGGTCTAGAAGCTGTTAAGTACATCAGGGATCCAATCATACATCTATAAATGTTTCATCATAGCTTTACCTTTCTGATCTGCATCCAGTTGTGTGGTGTTGCACATGGGAGTAGAACAGGGCTTACAATTTTGTAAATCAAACTTATTCAAAAGTTCTTTTGTATATTTTGATGATGAAAAAAGGTTCCATCAGCCTTTTGTTTGATTTGCAAGCCTAGAAAGAACGGTAATTCTCCCATTGCACTCATTTCAAACTTTTGTTTCATTAAACTTGTAAAATCATCACACAACTAGGGATCAGAGGATGCAAAAATAATATCATCAACATAAATTTGAACAAGTAGCTTATGCTGATCCACCTTCTTAATAAATAAAGTTTTATCTATGGAACCTCTAGTGAAATTATTGTTAAGTAGAAAATTTGAAAGTGTTTCATACCAGGCTCTAGGAGCTTGCTTCAACCCATAAAGAGCCTTATCAAGTTGATACACCAAATCAGGATGTTTATTGTCCTCAAAACCTGGTGGTTGACACAATAAACTTCTTCTTATTTTACCATATAACAATGCACTTTTGACATCCATTTGAAAAACTTTAAGGTTGTGGAATGCAACATAGGCTAAGAACAATCTAATTGCCTCTAGTCTGGCTACGGGGCAAAGGTTTCATCATAATCAATACCTTCTTCTTGTGAAAACCCTTGTACAACCAGTCTAGCCTTGTTCTTGACAATAAGCCCATTTTCATCAGTTTTATTCCTAAACACCCATTTAGTGCCTATTGCACACTTACCTGGGGGTAGAGGAACCAGTTCCCACACTTGCTGCTTTTTGAACTGAAGTAGCTCAAGCTGCATGGCTTCAACCCATCCATTGTCTCTCAAAGCAACATGATAGTTCTTTGGCTCTAGCTGACTGATGAAGAGAGCATAGAAGCAGAAGTTAGAAATTGACTTCTGGTTGAGACACCAACATTGATATCACCAATGATTGAACACTCATTGATATCACCATGATTTGGACATGGATGATTCTTCAGTTCTTGGTATACTATAAGATCAGTGCAAGTGTTTGTAGCCAGTTCAGCAGCAACAGATGTTGATCCAGACTCTTGAAACCAAGTATTAGATGGCAAGTCAAATGATGTAGAGGAGTCAAAAATCTCATCAGCATTTGTTGTGGATGGAGCTACAGAAGCTACAGGAACATCAAGTTTAGCAGATTCAGGCAGTTGGTCACTAAACTTGAAAAGTGAGTACTGATATCATCATCATCTTCAGTACCACCAGGTGGAAGACTTGCTGCAGAAGATGATTTATCCACATGATCTGCAACAGCTGGAGAGTGATAAGGAACATATTGCAGTATGTACAGATCAAACAACTCCACGGGGTTTTGTGGAATTTTATCCTTAGGAGATTCATTGAATTTCACATGCAAGGTTTCTTCAACTACTTTGTTCTGCAGTTGAAGACCTGTAAGCCTTGCATGTGGATGAATAAACTACAAAATACCCTGCATCCACCTTAGGATCAAATTTGTGGAGTTGATCCTTTGTGTTTAGAATGAAACAAGGACACCCAAAGTTTTGAAGATGAAATTAGAGGAGCCAAATGATGTAGAACTTCATATGGAGTCTTCATCAACCTCTGATTTACTAATACTCTATTCTGCACATAGCAAGCTGTGTTAACAGCTTCAGCCCAAAAGGTCAATGGCAAACCAGAGTCAGCCAACATAGACCTTGCAGCTTCAATTAGGGTCATGTTCTTTCTCTCCACTACTCATTTTGTTCTGGTCCTTGGGATGCTAAACTGCCTCTTGATTCCCTTTGCTAATAAAAATCATCAAGTGTATGGTTTCTGAATTCAGTTCCATTATCACTCCTTATACACTTGACTGATAAGGAATACTGCTTCTCAACATACAACACAAAGTTTATAATCGTCTGAGCAACCTCATCCTTTGAATGGAAGAAGAAAGTCCATACAAATCTGGAGTAATCATCCACAATTACCAGACAATATTTCTTCTTTGCCATGCTCATCACTCTCATAGGACAATAGATCCATGTGCAGTAACTGCAAGCAGCAGTGGACTTAGGTTCTTCAATAGGAGGGAATGAGACTTTGTGTTGTTTTCCTTTTAACAAGCAGTGCAGGTTTCATCACAGTGGAACTCCTTTATTGTAGACCTCTCACTAAACTATTGTGGATCAGCTTCATGTTTTTGAGATTAACATGACGCAGCCTTCTATGCCACAGTTTAGATTCCTGAGGAGAGGCTTTGGGACAGACAAGGATGACCCTTCAAATCAATCTTCTTTGACAAATCCAGGCATATACTCTTCCAATCCTGTTGGCCTTCAGGAGAGTATGATCATCCAATACCTTGTCAATCAGCCTCAGAACTTGGAACAGAATCCTGCAGTTCTGGCTTGTGAAAAGTGCAACATGCCCTTTATCACATATCTGACTGACACTCAGTAGATTATAGTTGAGATTCTCCACATGGTTAACATCATCAATCTGATATCACCATTAGACACATATCCTTTCCCGATGATGTAACCCTTGGTATCATTTCCAAATGAAACAATCCCTTCTTTCCTTGAGAGTAGTCCATTAAGAAGAGAACTGCTCCCAGTCATATGCATAGATCCCCACTGTCTACATACCAGATGCTCCTTTGGCATGCTAAAGAACCCTGCATTTATCATAAGAACTATTAGGTTTTGAGACCCAAACATTTTTGGTTTTGGGTCTGTTTTCATCAACAGATTTAACCATAACTTGTTTCTTATGATTAACCTGATGAAGAAGAAGATGGTGCTGAAATGGATTCCTTGGATATCAGAAAGATGATTGCATCTAGTTGGTTAACTCTCCCAACAAATACTGAACCATCATAACAAGTTGTGTCTGATTAGTAGCTAAAGCTTTCACTCTTGTGACATATCAGTACTTGTGTTGATGAGTTCCTGTGACCCACCATTTCCTCCTAAAAGTCACAGACTTAGTCCTGATGTTTATCATGAGGACACATATCAGCTGTTTTAATGATAAACCCTATCCTTCTTTTTGGATTTGAATGAAGGCTTGGTTCATCACATTGGGATGACTGTGGTAACAAACTTGGTCTCAAACTCATTTTTCATTTCATCCATCTGGATTTTATGAGCTTATCTCTGTTGAGTTTGGAACCCTTCTGTACCAACATTCATCAGAAAGATGATTGAATTTACCACATTTTCACAGGGCTTATTCTTCATATTGAATTGATCAACTGCTGATGTGGAAACTACTGAAGTGTGCTCTTCAGTACTTTCCTCCTTTCAGTACTTTTGTTTAGTACTGAAGGATCTGTAACAACTGAAGACTTGTTCTTCAGTTGTTCTCTATCAGCAGTTGTTAATCCTTTTATTTCAGTTGATTTGAAATGCTTTTCAGATGTTGTGACTTGCCCTTCAGTACTTGAGGTACTTTGAGGGACAACATCTGAAGTACTCAGCTTCATGTGCTTATCAGTAGTTAACCTATCAGCCAATTGATTTGCTAAGGTATCAACACTGATTTCATCTTGTGATTTTGGTGATCACTTGAGGATGATGCATATGATGATGTGGTTTGGAAATTACTTTCACCTTCAGATTTTACTATTGGTTTTGGAGTAAAATCTGTAGGTGGTGCAATGTGGTTGTAACCTATTCCAAACTTCACATTCGAAGCAGATCGCTTGTTGAGCAGCATTTCAAATCCCTTGCAGGATGATACCCAGCGGTCACACTCAACTTGGGTAACTACAAGTTTTTCTTTGAGATCTCTATGGTTTTCAAGAATGACCTCTAGCTTAGCCTTTTCATCATTTAATTGGCATTTAAGCTTATAAATCTCATCATCTTTATCCTTAAGGACAGACTCATATTCAGCTTTTCTTTTGAAAAGGGTTTGCTCAAGCTCTAGATTTTGATTTATTAAGGCTACATTTGCCTCTCTAATAGAGATAAATGCAGCTATGCAAGATTAAGAACATAGCTTGGCCTTAGCCTCAAGGATACCTGGGTTACCTATGATGAAGATGCATTGGAGCATGAACTATTAGTAGATTCCAGGGCCATGAGAGCTAGATTCCCAAAAGGATGTTCACCACCACATTGACCATCACCAGCAAATAATTGCTCATTACCAGAGAGATCATCTGGTAAACTGCTCCTCAATAATACTAGGGGTGAAGAAGCTATGATGAGGTTGTGATTGAATGGTAAAGGCTCAGGTAGGGCTTGAGGTTGTTGTGCAATAGGAACTTGAACCAGATTTGGGTGTGGCATGTAATAGCAGGATATGGATATGACATTGGACCCTGAGGGACAAAATATGCAGGAGATATAGGTTATGAATGATGACCAGAACTAGCAGGATATTGCCCTCTGTTTTGTGGACTATTGCTTGGAAAGTCACAAAGGGTGCAGAGGAGTTAGACCCAGATGATCTACACTCTCTTGCAAAGTGTCCAAGCCTGTGGCATTTATGACACCTCAACTTACTCTTGTCAAAACCAACTTTGGTTTTGCCAGAGAGTCCTGGAAATTTCCTACCAGTTCTCTTGTAGAACTTTTGAGATCTGATATTAATCAAGGCCATTTGGCTCAAAATATCCATCTCTTCTAAGTCATCATCAGCAATACCCTTTAAATCATCCATAATGAAACACAAATTTTCACTATTACAGCTTGACTGACTGTCAACACTAACAAATGCATGAACTGAACCGTTTGAGGAGAAATCTATATGCTCATCATAATTGCTTTCTGATGCGCATATTCTGATTCATGACCAACCAAGGTAGTGTTCCCTGGTACAAAGTCATCAGTGAGCTTTCCTGATGATGCCAGTTTCCTTTTCTGCTCTATCTCTCTTTCAAATGTAAGCAGTTTCCTATGAGTTGGGTGAGAGATAGACTATCCAGATTTGCACCGGAGCGTAGGACAATGGTATAGTGTCCCATCTCTCAGGCACTGATCTGAGGAATCTGTTGTTCATCTGACTATTAGTGTATCCATGTTTGACCATTTTCAGCTCAGAGATCAAACAGGAAAAACGCTCAAACTATTGAGTCAGTGACTCACCCTTCCTATGAGAGAATGTCTCATATTGTTGGGCAAGGATTTCTCTGTTGTTTGCTAAGACCTCGTCTGTTCCACCAAATTGTTCCTTCAATGCATTCCAGAGGTCATGAGCATTTCATGATGCATAAGCTCAGAATAGATTTCATTCGGCAGTGCCATGGCCAGAATTCCATGCGCTTTAGCATCAATCTCAAACAGTTTTCGATCCTCATCTGAGTATTGTTCCTTCTTCTTCGGAACCATTTGGTTGGTTTCTGGATTGTTCACCATAGGCTTGTGTGGACCATGTACCATAGACGTCCAACAACCTGAACTGTTAACAGACAGGTGATGAAGCATTCTTCGTTGCCATATGTTATACTTAATCCTAACCAGCATCGGAGGCTTGGTTGAGGAACCGGTATTGTGAGGGTCATTAGAAGGAGTAGTCATTCTCAGATTCAACCAAATTCAATTTAAGTTTTACTGATTTAGTGCAAAACTCAACAAACTCAATATGAACCAAGAGAAAACTCAAAGTAGATAAACAAAAGCAGCAGAAATTCAATGATCTATAACCAATTCTTGCAAATATGCTAATTCAATCAAACTTAGATATCGAATAGCACTTTCAATGATCAATTGTTAGATCGATCAATGATTAACCTTGCTTTGATACCATTTGTTAGGATCAGTGATCTAAGTTTGATTAATTAGAGAGTATTGCAGCGGAATTCGAACAACGAATTAAACAATTCACAAGAACACAATTGATATTCAATGTAACAGTACACGGATATAGAAAGAGAGAATTCTGCAAAAGAGATATTTCATTCATATGCTTTCGTGGTGGCTCAATGTCACACATTACAACTAGGTCAACATCCCTTATATAGGAGATGTGACGTCTGCTGATGTCACTTGATAGTGACATCTAACAAAATTATTCAAACTACTGAAACTATGCAAACTACTGAGAATGTTCTCAACTACTGATTACATCTCAGAGAATGCTAAGTACAAGAAACATAAAACTACTGAAACTAAACTACTGAAACTATAACTACTGAAAAGTAAATTACAAGTACTGAAAGGAAACCATCACAACTACTGAGGTTGATAACTTCAGCTGTTGTGACAACTACTGATCACTTTGGTCTTTAGTCTTTGTTCTTCAGACTTTGTTCTTCAGACTTTTACTTTCAGACTTTGTCTTCAGCTGATAGCTTCAGACTTTGTCTTCAGTACTTTACTTTCAGACTTTGTCTTCAGCTGATAGCTTCAGACTTTGTCTTCAGTTCTTTACTTTCAAACTTTTTCTTCAGTAGTAGTCTTCAGTTCTTGTCTTCAGACTTTGTCTTCAGACCTTGTAATCAGCTGATGTCTTCAGCTGTTGTGATCTTCTTCAGTAGTTGTAATGTCTGTGGGACTTAGAGGTTTTTCTGATCAGGCTCATTGGTTCTTTTGGTCCAACAAAACCAAACCGGACCAGAACTAGCAACACAAGGTGTGTGTTCATTGAAAGTCACATTGGCTGACTCCTCAACAATCTAGTTCTGAGATTGTACACTCTATAAGCCTTAGCTTGGGAAGAGTATCCAATAAAGTGTCCATCATCTGATTTCTCAACAAACTTGGCAATTTGATCTTTGGTATTCAAGATGGTGCAAGGACATCCAAATGACTTGAGAAAACCAATGAAAGGTCTCCACTTGTGCCAAAGTTCATAAGGAGTCTTGCCATAAGTCTTAACTACTAAAACTCTGTTCTGCACATAGCAGGCAGTGTTGACTACCTCTGCCCAGAAGGTGATGGGCAGTTTAGAGTCAGACAACATGGTTCTTGCAGCTTCAATCAGTGTCCTGTTTCTCCTTTCAGCAACACCATTTTGCTGAGGAGTCCTGGGAGCACTAAATTGTCTTGTAATACCCTTTTCATCACAGAATGTATCAAGGATATGGTTCTTAAATTCGGTTCCTTGATCATCTTATGATCTTGACCTTGTGATCAGATTGATTCTCAATCTTTAAGATGAAATTCTTAAGAATCTTAGGAGTCTCATCCTTAATTCTAAGTAAGAAAACCCAAGTGAATCTTGTAAAGTCATCTGTGACCACTAGACAGTATAAGGTCCTTCCTAAACTCATTACACTGGTAGGGCCAAAGAGATCCATATGTAACAAGTGTAGGGGTGTAGTGATGGAGTTTTTTTCCTTAGGCTTGTGAGATACCTTATGTTGCTTCCCTTTCAGGCATGCAACATAGTGGTCATCACTTGTAAACTGTTTCTTTGGCATTCCAGTTACCAAATCATGCTTAATCAATTTATTCATGTTCTTAAAGTTTACATGGCACATTCTTTTATGCCATAGGAAAGACTCATCGCTATTGGCTTTAGATAGAAAGCATGAAACTTCTCCATAGGGAGAGGTTTCTTGCAAATCCATCTTGTACATGTTTCCTTTCATGGGGGCTCTAAGTAGGATATGCTCATGAGGAATGACCACACTAGGCTTAAGAACAATGCACTCATGCTCAGTAAAGAGCATGTTATGACTCTGATCACAAAATTGAGATACACTCAGAAGATTGTATCCAAACTCCTTAACAAAGTTTACCTTTTCTATGCTGAGCTTACCATTTATGACCTTGCCCCTTCCAGAAATGTAACCACCTTCATCTCCTCCAAAAGCAACTGGTCCTCCATCAGTCCTTTCAAAGTTCTGGAGTAGTGACCTATTGCATGTCATGTGCCTGGAGCAGCCACTGTCTATGATCTAGACATTTCTGTCTATCTTCAGCTGTCCCTACACAAAGAGAATGATTAGTTACATTTGGAAACCCAAGCCTTGCTTGTCTTGGGCTCATTTGCAGAAGGTAGTTCAACAGTAATAAATCCTATGGTTGTACTAAGAGGATCTTGAGCTGTTGTTGATGGATAAAACTCAATCACTTGGTCTTTCTTAGACATCCACACCACCTTTGGAGTCTTGGACTTGACCTTCAAAACTTTAGAAGCTTTTGGAAATTCAGAAGTTTTGATGACTGAACCTTCGGAAGATTCTGCAAACACTGCAGTAGACTTCAGTGCTTCGGAAGAACTCCTTTCTTCCGAGACCAAATATTCTTCCGAAGAGAATTTTCCACTTCCCTTCTTGTTAGATTTGGAACTTCCGAAGGAAACTGGTTTTCCTTCCGAAGCTTGAATCTTCTTAGAACTCTTTGAAGCCTTTGTTTTGGCCATATGGACAGTACCTTTAGGATTGAAGGGACAATCCTTGGCAATGTGAGTGTGCTGTCACACATGACACAATTCATTTTCTTCTTTACAAGAGCCTTTTCTTTGGAATAGGACTATCTTTGGTCACATCCCTTCTCCACCTCCATCTTTGCAGATGATGAGACAATCCTCTTAGGCTAAGGACTGTGCTTGGAGTTTGATGGTCCAGGCTGTGCAGCAGTGGTACACAGCAGATCAGCCTTCTTCTTGCTACTGAGATGAGTTGAACAAGAACCAAAACTCTTAGTAGAGGAGTTTTGGTTGATGTCTTCAGTCCCTACCACTTTAAAACCTGTAAAATAAAAACTTGTTTATGCTTAGAGTCAAAAGTAGCCTTGATCTCTTGAGCCTTCCTTGCCTTTCTTTTGCTCTTCCTGATCAAGTTCTTTCTCATGGAATTGGTCATCACAGTCTTTACTTTCTCCTCAGAAGGATAGTGGCCCTTCTTGGAATCCTCCTCTTCACTCTTTGTAGAGGGATTCTTCACTATCTCTTCTTCATCCTCCTCACTCATAGGATCTATGAGAGGAAGCTCATCTTCACAAGTTCCACACCTAGGAGATCTTACTGACAAGATTATGTGTGGAGGAGCTATCTCATTAGATCCCAGTCCTTGCCTGTTTTGATAGCACACTTTATTATACAGGGATGAGGATATCATGTTCTTGAAGGTCTCTTCTTCAAGAACACTCTTTTCTGCCCTGGATTTGTTGATCACAAGCTCAGCCTGGCACTCAGTTAACTTGGTTATGAGATCTTTGATTTGAGTCCTAAAATCTGTGTGTTCATGTTTTAGAACTGAAATGGTTTTCTCTAAGTCCTCTATCTTCAGTTTATAATCATTTTTAGACTTTCTAAAATTAGATTTTAAAATGTTTAAGGACTCAAGATCATATCTCATTTCCAAGTTGTAGGACCTGTATCTGTTAACTTTAGCAATGCATTCAGGAGTACAGAGATGTTTCAATACCTTTGCTTCATTATGATCTACCATTAGTGCTTGGTTTGGAGAGGCATCTTCCACCTGAAAGCTCCAGTCAAATCCTCCTTCTTCAATAGCAACAGCAGCTTGCTGCTTTGACTTCTCATTATGGAGAGCTTTGTCAGTGTAGTTTGGTCTGGATTGTGTTTGGCCACCATTAGTTCTAGGTGCCTTACACTCTCTGGCAAAGTGGCCCATCAAGTTACAGTTGTAACACTTGACTTTGCCTTTGTCCAGTCCAAACATTCCACTAGTTGCATTGCTTGGAAACTTACTTCCAGTCCTCTTGTAGAACTTCTTGGCTCTGTGAGTGAGAAGAGCCATCTGCTGGACTATTTCCATATATTCCAGATCATCTGGATGGATACAATCCAGGTCTTCAACAGTGAAAAGAGAGTTGCCACAGCTTTCATCAGAAGACACAAATGCTTGAGAAGAGCTTGTCTCTTGGAATGGGCTTCCTTGAGTGTAGTTCTCCCTTGGTGTCTCTGGGAAGGTGATGAAAGGACCCTTGGGTGAGTTTTCAGGGTAGCATATGAGATGATGTTTGGGTTCTATGCTATCCCTTTCAACCACATGTAGGGCTGAACCCATTTGATTGTTGGAGTTGCCAGATGAACCTTGTATTTTCATCTCCATCTGGTAGCCACTGAGAATCCCATATAACTATGTCAGAGTAAGAGTTTTGAGATTTTCAGTTCTCTTGATCACCACATAGTAGTGTGTCCGTTGCCTAGGAAGTGAGGACATGAACTTCCTTACAATGTCTTTGTTTTCAAGAGAAACTCCTCCATCCACTAGGGTATCCACAATCTCAACATAACTGAAGTACTGCTGAGTCATGGTCTCACTTGTTTTGAAGGTGAAGTTTTCAAACTGTTGCTTCAGGAGATCCTTCTTGTTCTCCTTGGCTTCAGAAGAACCCTCATACATCAACTTCAATGCATCCCACAACTGCTTGACTGTTTTGCACTTCTTGAAACCTCTGATACCAAATGCAGGATCATTGAAGGGTATAAGTTACAACACAACAACACAAAGAGGATATAAACTAAACTTTGATCAAACAATAAACTGGATTAACCAAGTTATGACACTAAGAACACAAGTAATATAAGAGATAGAACACAAAGAACACAAGTGTTTGGTTTTCAAGAATGCAGTATATTGCCTTCTCTATGTTCTATTACAAGTGTTACAAAGCTTATATTGTTTGATCAAAGAACATGAGATACTTATACTACATCCTACAGCCGGTTATACTTTGAAAGCCAGCTGGATATATTGACTAGACACAAACAAAATCAATTGTAGAGTCAAAAGGCAGATTGCCTTTTGACTTGTGACTATGACATGCCATAGCTCACATCCTTATCTATTACAGAAAGGATAAAGTACATAAAGTAGAAAGTTACAGACTCAAGACCTCAATGTACAGTTACCAAAAGCATGGACCTTTTCACCAAACCATGTAAGTTGGTGACTTGCAGAGTTGCAGCGGAAAGGTGTCCAGCTTTATGGAACAGTACATCAGATAAAGCATGTTACTAAGTCTTTGGAAGAAATCTGTCTTCATGAACTTGAAGCTTCGGAAGACTTTGTCTCCGAGGCTTCGGAAGACTTCATCTTTGGCTTTGGAAGATATTGGTCTTGGCTTTGGAAGATTTCACACTTAGAGTATTTCCGTTGCACATGTGAAACTTCCAAAGCATTCTTCTTCAATGCACTTGTGCAACATGCAGGAAAGACTAAAGATGTTTAGGTTGTATTAGCCTCTTCATTAGACTCTACAAATAATTACAACCCAAGATACAAACACAAAATTATTATTTCAATCAATTAATGAATAAAACCAAACATGACAAAATACATTCAACCAATCCAAAACAAATTTGGTCAAGGCTATGTTATGCACCAAAACTTGTATCCAAATAAAAGATTCAAGAACAAAATGAACTCCATTTTAACCCTGAAAATTTCGGCCAACATAAACCATGATTTTAGGGTTTTATCCAAACAAAATAATCAACCACTTCACATCAATCTTTCAAGATTTATTCTAAAGCATGTAAAATAAAACTTGAAAGACAAGGTTCTCATATATCCAAACAAATCAGCCCCTAACTGGTTGAAAATCCAACAAAACTAACTTTTCTTGGACTTTTGAAGCAACTTTTCTTGAAAAAAATTCAAAGGGTTCCCTCCCATTTAAAAAGAATTCACACTCATTTTATTACTTATATGTTTATAAAACAAATTTATTTTAATTTTATAATTAAACCCTTTTAATTTTATAACTTAACCACACTTTTATTTGTTGTTATTTAACTTCTCAAATAACAATACAATAATTTCTCATGAACAAAATATCCATATAATTTGTTCCATTTCAAATGCAATAATTTAGAAAACCCATTTTCTAAATTAGTGTCAATATTTATTTTATAATTAAACCCTTCCTTCATCTGCTTCACCTAAATTCCAAGGAAAAAGTCCACTTTTCCCATGGAACTCATCTCAAACTTTTTCTTCAAAATGTTGTCAAAGTGTTTGCACATTTGATCATTTGAAGAACAAAATATGATGTCATCAACATAGACTTGAACGAGCAAAATGTCTTTCCAGACTTCCTTATGAAGAAATTCTTATCAATGGTACCTCTACTGTATCCATTCTTCTAGAGAAATTGAGACAAGGTCTCATACCACAGCCTAGGTGCTTGGTACAACCCATATAGAGCTTTATCCAGCTTGCACACCTAGTTGGGTTGTTATGGGTCTTCAAATCTTGGAGGCTGACACATGTAGACTTCCCTATCTATATCCCCATATAGAAATGCAAACTTGACATCAAGCTGGTAGACAGTAAAGTTCTTGGATGCAGCATAAGCAAGGAAGATCCTAACTGCCTCAAGTCTTGCAACAGATGCAAAGACATCAGTATAATCAATTTCTTCCTCTTGAGTATATCCTTGTACTACTAGACTTGCTTTGTTCTTGATAATCAAGCCTCTATCATCTCTTTTATTTCTGAATACCTATTTGGTGCCTATAGGTACTTGATCAGATGGTAATGGATAGAGGTTCCAAACCATTTGTCTCTTGAATTGAAGCAACCTCTCTCTTTCAAGGCATCTTCTACCTTCTTGGGTTTCATTTGTGACAAAAAGAATGAGTACAAGCATATATTCCCATTGTGAGTCTATCCCCTTGTTGTCACACCTTTAGAGACTTCTCCTATGATGTTCTCAGTTGGACGAGTGTTTTGAATCTTAAGCCTGGGAATCACCTCCGGTTGCAAAGATAGATCCAGATTGGACATATTTTACTCAGGAGATTGAACACTTGGTCCAGCTGATGTTTCACACTTATTTAATGAGTACTGATTGAATAAATGATAAACATCATCAATCTTAGTTGGCTAAGAAGTTGCATTAACATTTTCCTATTCCTTCAAAATGCTACTTCCATCAGCTTGGTGTTGCTCATTATGAGTTGATGAGTTGTAAGAGTCATTTTGTTGATAATCGGTTAAAGCTCCACTAGTTTCTGAGATAGTCATGTTGTTAGATCTACTATTTATGGGAGTTTGATGTTCAGAGACTCTTGGAAAACTTGGAAAAGGTCTAGGTAACTCAAATAGTTGATCATCAACGGAGTCACTTTGAGTACATGTTCCAACTGAAACATTCTCACAAGATGGTTTAGAATTTTGGAAACAATTCTAAGTCAAAAATATAATCAGGGTCATTCCCCATAACACAAGGAGTGTGCTCATTAACAAAAATATTGGATGATTCCTAAAATTGTTGATTTTTAATGTTGTAAACTCTATAAGCAATAGAGTTGGAGGAATATCCAACAAATATAGCATCATCCGACTTTTTAGCAAATTTTGCCAAATTGTCCTTTGTGTTGAGTATGGTACACCAGCTGTCAAAGGACATTACAAAGCCAATGAACAATGGCATCTTGTTCCACAGCTTATAAGTGGTTTTTCCATGTGGCTTAACTACAAGAACCCTATTCTATACATAGTATGCAGTGCTGATGGCCTCTGCCCAAAAAGTTAGAGACAGCTTTGAATCAGCTAACATGGTCCGAGCAGCCTCAATAAGTGTCTTGTTCCTCCTCTCAACAACATGACTTTGTTAAGAGTTTTAGGAGCACTATATTGTCTAGTAATCCCTTTTGAGTTACAGAATAAGTCAAGAACTTGATCTTAAACTCATCCCTTGATCACTTCTAATTATCTTAACCTTGTGATCAATTTGATTTTCTATTAAGAATAAAAGATTTTAAAGTTTCAGCAGATTCATCTTTAGTTCTTAAAAAGAATACCCATGTACACCTTGTAAAATCATCAACAATCACAAGGCAATATGATTTCCTTCCAATGCTCATTATACTTGTGGGACCAAAAAGATCCATGTGCAATAAGTGTAATGGAGTAGTGATAAAGTTAACAACCTTGGATTTATGAGATGCCCTGTGTTGCTTCCTTTTCAGACATGCAACATAGTTATCTTTGCAGAAAATTCCTTTTTAGGCAAACCATGTACCAGATTGTTTATAACCACTTATTCATTGATTTAAAATTCACATGACGCATTCATTTATGCCATAAGGTTGAATCATCACTATCATCTTTGGAAAGAAAGCATGATACTTCACCTAGCGGGGAAGCATTGTTCATTTCTAGCTTGTACATATCCCCTCTCCTAGGAAATCTAAGAAGCACCAATTCTAGAGGAATTGTCATCCCAGGTTTGAGGATAATGCACTCATGTTCTATGAAGAGCATTTGATGCTTTTGATCACAAAACTGAGAAACACTTAACAAGTTTTGTTCAAGCTGTTTGACAAAGTTTACTTTGTCAACTTTTAAATTATCAATGGATATACTCCCTCTGCCAAAATATATCCTTCGGCCTCACCTCCAAACTGGATAGGACCTCTATTAAAATGTTGAATTTGTTGAAGGAGAGATTTGTTCCCTGTCATGTGCCTGGAGCATCCACTATCCACAAACCATATATTGTTATTCTTGTCATGAAAATGTCCCTGCACATAAGATGAGATGATTAGTATTGATTGGAAACCCAAGCCTTATTGGTCTTGGGTTCTTCCAATGATAGTGACATAATTGAACCAAAGTTTATACATGGGGGTTCAATGAATGTCTTTGAAGAAGAGGTTTGGGCTGCAACCATCTTCCTTGATCTTCCATTCCATCCTTTGGTTGATCATAGAAGATGAGCTTGATAAAGCTTGTGCAGCTTGACATTCTTCCGAAGCTTCTTTCTTTTCGGAATAGACATTCACCATCTTTTCTTCCGAAGCAGTCCTTTTCTTGGAAGGTCTCAATGGAACTCGTTTGTTCTTTTGAGTTTTCTTAAATTTGCCTTCCGAAGCAATTTTCCCTTCGGAAGAATGAGTTTCTTCCGAAAGAAACTTTGTTTGCGAGACACGTTGTGCTTTCTTTAACACATGAACCATGTGATAGGGTCCAGATGTGAAACCTTCCTTGACTCCTTCTCTTTTAACATTATTTGCATAATGTGTTCTAGCAGGATTGTAGAACAATCTTTATCCATGTGGTTATGCAGACCACACATTACGCATGCAATGTTAATTTTCTGGGAACTTGAGGATTGCATTTTCTTGTTCTTATTTTCTTTATATGCAATATTTCCCTTTAACTTTTAATCCTTTGGTAGGATAGGAGTGTTGGTACTACACACCATTCCTGAATCAAAGTTTCCTACCACCTAGAATCTAACTAAAATGAACACACCCTTTTGCTTTGGGTCTATCTTTAGCTTGGACTCAGCCACTTTCTTGGTAGTTTTTTTGCCTGCCTTAGCTTGGCT
Source organism: Flaveria trinervia (assembly GCA_025506515.1). NCBI lineage: Eukaryota > Viridiplantae > Streptophyta > Magnoliopsida > Asterales > Asteraceae > Flaveria > Flaveria trinervia. The sequence continues at coordinate 104,743 of JACCIX010000170.1, forward strand.
TCTTCTAGATGTGGTGGTCAAGGGTTGATCATCACTGGTAGGAGTGGGTAAATTTACCTGGTTCTTCCTTGTGATGTTCTGCATTTTTGCAGCACTCTTTGACTCATGGGAAGGTGGGTCAGCAGATGGAACCTCTTGCTCTTTAGTACCATACCTTGGTTGTCTAATAGACTCATAAGAGTGTGGTGGAGCAATTTCATTAGTTTCCAACCCACCTTTGTTTTGATAACACAGTTTTGAGTGAGAGGATGATGCAAGAATGGCTTGGAAGTTTTGCTCAAAAATAGCATGATTCCTAGCTTGAGCCTCAGCTATTACTAGCTTGGCTTGAGCCTCAATCAATTTAAATATTAAATCCTTGATTTGAGTCTTGTAATTAGTGTGCTCATGTTTTAAAGAGGATAATGTGTTTTCTAACTCCTCATTTTCTTTTGATAGTCAGATTCATCCCTTTTAAAATCAGCTTTCAAGATATTCACGGACTCAATGTCAGATTTAATTTCCATATTGTAGTCTCGTTACATTTTAACCTTACCAATACAGGTTGGATTATAGAGATGTTCATATACCTTTGAGTTGTATGTTCCAGCCATGAGTGCTTGAGCAGGGGTGACATCTTGCACCATAAAGCTCTAATCAACTTTTTGAGCCACAACAGCTGTCTTAGTTGACTTTCCAGCAGCTTTAGGTGTTGTAGGATGTGTGGAGGCATGAGTAAATCCCGGATTTGATTTGGGAGCTTTGCATTCCCTAGCAAAATGACCCAGCTGGTTATAGTTGTAACACTTGGCCTTTGCTTTGTCAAACCCAAACTTGCTACTAGTTGCGTTATGAGGGAACTGCCTTCCAGTTCTTTTGAAGAACTTCTTCTCCCTATAGGTTAACAGAGCCATTTGTTGGACTATGTCCATGTATTCCATATCATCTAGGATGAAACACTCTAGATCTTCAAAGGAAAACTAAAAATCACAAGAGTGTCCACTTCCTAAGACAAATGCACAGCTGTCCTAAAAAGTACTCAAATGAGCCTGTTGAGACTTTAGAGTCTCGGGAAATGTAATGTAAGGCCAAGAGGAACATGATGGCTGCTGAGAATGTGTTAGGTACTTCTGAGGTTGTGGGGGTCTTGAGCCTTCTGTAACCATAAGTTGCAAGCAGGAAGGCTTGAAGGTCTGCTCACTTGGTGGCCACTCTTGTTCTCTATCTATACATGATATCCATCTAGAATGTCGTATAGTTCAATCGTGGTGAGGGAGTTTAGATTTTCTGTCCTCTGAACATCCAGTAATTGGGAAGTGCACTCATGAATTTCCTTGAGAGATCTCTCAATTCAGGAGTTACTCCCACAGACCGAAAGGAGGAGATCAGATCCATGTACCTGAAGTATTGTTGGCTTAGGGTCTCTCTAGCAAAGTGAGTAAAGTTCTCAAACTGTTGCTTCAGTAAATCTATCTTTGATTCATTGGAGTTTGCGTAAATGTTGGTTAAGGCATCAAACAATTCTTTAGCTTACTGGCAATGCTCAAACCCTACCATGATGAAGTTAGGTATAGCAGTCATCAGAACAGTCATGGCCTTGCCATCAATATCAACTCTTTTATGGTCTTCTTTAGAGTAATCTTCCACCGCCTTCTTTATCATTACACCACCTCTAGCAGGTGCTGCAACCTTCGGCTTGTAAGGGCCATTGGCAATAGATCTCCACATTCGGCTATCTTGATATATGATGAACCCTTCAATACGTCTGCTCCATTGTCTGAAGTTTTCTAGGGTGATGATAGGTGCTTTAGTCATCATCCCCATTTCACATTCAATTTCTGGTTAAGGGCCATTCTGGGTGTAGTGAGTGAAGAAGAGGTTGATTAGGATGGTAAGATCACATAATCAATAGCCTAGAAAGCTCCGTTGCCAATTGTAGGATCAGTTTTTGTACTCAACACAGGTACTTTCTCTCAAACTCATTAAGTAACACTCAGGTTTGTGATTAAGTAGAATCCTTCTAAGAGTTGATGATAATATACTAAGTAAATCAAAGCAAACATAAGAGAATAGTTTTTCAAGATACTTCTATATATTATTTCTCAACTCAAAGTATTACAAGACTCTTACAAGCATATTACATGAGTTATGATGAGAAACTATATATACTACTACCTACAGCCGAATATACTTTGATACTAGCTGGAATCCTATCACTAAAGCAAATACTACAAACCTATAGTTAAGGTATCTTAGATAATATCCAATCTAAGATTTCGTAGTCATGACATGACTATGACTTACCTTTTGTCATTAACTAAAGTTGGAAACTGTACTAACTGATAAAGGTGAACAGTGGAATAAAGTATGGTCAACTACATGGGTTTTACATAAAACACCATGCAGTATATCAAAGGTCTGCAGCGGAGTGTCAGAGGACCATACTTATGTCCACTAGTTCTAGAAGCTACTTCCGAATGTTAATTGGCTTTGGAAGAACTTGTTCTTCCGAAGCCACTTATACTTTGGAAGTGGCTACTTCTTTCGAGGCTTCCTTGGGACTTCATACTTTCGAAGTTGTAGTCTTCATTTCTTCTAAGTGTAGAAGCTTCGGAAAAGTAGACACTTGTCTTTAGAAATTGGAGTTTTCCTTCGGAAGTTGATCTTGCACTTGACTTCGAAAGAACTCCATTTGTCTTCGGAAGTTTCACTCTTAGCTTCGGATGTCCTTCATTAATTGTACCAAAAATTCTAACTGTTTGATTTTGGTTGCACCAACCTTTCTAGATCCAACAGTTTTGTTGCCAGTTTCGCTGGCAGTTTCGCTACCAGCTTCGCATGGTAGTTTCGCCCAACTTTTGCTGGAATTTCATGGCTGTGAAATTACCTGGGAAAATATAGTGTCGTAGCAAGCTCATAGTCTCACAGCTTGAACACGTAATTTCACTGGATGAGCAGACAGTTTCGTAGATTGAGCTGAAATGACGAACCAGTCCGTTTTTAACCCAAAATAAAAACTTTTTACATCCAAACCCTTAGGTTATCATCCATGAATCTATATCTAAGCTCTTTACATGTTTTCATACATAAACATGTGACCTTTATGCGATTCTTTGCAACTTTTTAAAACCCAAAACCCTAGAATCTGGGTTTTATCTATAGAGGGTTTAGAGGTAGATTCTTACCTGGATTTCTTGCTTCTTTCTTGTGGTCTGATGCTCAATCATCAAAATCTTCAATCCCTTAACCTTTGAAGCTCCAAATCTTGAGTTTTTTTCACTCTCTCTACTCTCTCTCTCTAAAACTTGGTGGCTAGGGTTACAAATGAGGAAGATGGTGGTCGAGTAGGTGATTAAGGGGCTGATTATGGGCCCATAAGCACTTAGGCTCTTGCCCATAAGCCTAATTTAACCCATAACCCATTTACTTCCTTTATTTTTTATTAAATACCCACTACTTAAACCCATTAGTAATGATGACTCGTTTTGACATTTCGGGGCATTACAAGTGGGTTGTGGTGATGATGGTTGTGAGGTGGATGATGGTAAGGTGGGTGGTTGATTAGAAAGAGTATTTTGTGATAGTTGTGATGGTGTTGAAGGGATTTGATGTTCAGGTTGAGGTGGGAGATCTAGTTGAGGTTGTGGTTCTAGTTATGGTAGAGGTTGAGTGGGAATAAAGGGTTGACCACTTGATGAAAGAATGCCATCATTAGGAAAGGATGGTAAATTCAATGAATTGAAATCGGTGTTTGAATCACAAAACCAATCCAGATCAAAATCAATGTTTGAAACATTAGACTCTTCCCAATCAACATAGAATGATTCTTGCATAATTCTTGTTCGTTTATTGTATAATATATAACCCTTTGAGTTGAAAAGTATCTGACAAAGTAACATTCATCAGACACTACTCCAAGCTTTACTTTTTAAGATTGGTTATTCAACAACATGCATGAGTAGCTAAAAGGACAAAAGAAGTCAATCCTAGAAATAGTTCATATGGAGTCTTCATTTGATCATTCATGATTAGAACTCTGTATAGAACATACGAAGCACTGTTGACTGCTTTTTCCTAGAAAATAATTGGAAGTTTAGATTCAATGAGCATAATCTGGGCTATTTCAATGAGAGTGCAATTCTTTCTTTCAGCAACACCATTCAGCTGAGGTGTTCGTGTAGTGCTGAATTGTTTGAAAATGCCTTTGCTTGCACAGAATGAATCAAAGATCTGATTGCTAAACTCTTCATAGTTGTCATTTTTGATCACCAAAACTTTCTTGTTGTTGATATTCTTAGTAGTCAGAATCAACTTCTTTAACACCTCTATTGTCTCCCCTTTGTGTGACAGGAACCGAACCCAAGAGTTCTTGAATAATCATTTGTTACAACATGATAATAAGACTTCTTAGCTATACTTTCACACTTATTGGACCGAACAAATCACAAAGTACTAACTCAAGAGGATTAGAAATAAAATTTTCTTGGTCAAGCTTGTGTGATTTCTTGTGTTGTTTACCTTTAGCACAAGACATGCATTTTTCAACTAAAAAAATTCTTTTGAGGTAATCCACTGACAAGATTATAATAAACCAATTTTTTAATATTTTTAAATTTTATATGGCCAAAACATCTATGCCAAAGAAAATACTCAAAAGAGGAAGCTTTTGACAAGAGACAAGTCATGGTGGAGGTGGATTCTTTAGAGTTCATAACAAGCAGATATGTGTCATTTTCCCTAGAGCTATTATAATCACCAAATCATCTGGAATTGAAAATTCAGGCTTAAGAAACAAGCATTTGTTAGACTTAAAAAGCACAGGAATATTCTTATCTCAAATTCTTGACAGGCTCAAAAGATTGAATGCTAATTCATGCTCGAAATTTACCTTCTCCAATGTTAAAGAACCATTGGATATCTCACCTTGGCCTATCATTTTACCTCCTTTGTTATCACCCATAAAAGCAACATATCCTCCATTTATTATCTGATAATTGGTAAGTAGGTCCTTTAATCCAGTCATGTGCCTAGAGCATCCACTACCAACATGTCAAGTGCTATTGATACTCCTTCTCAAATGTTCCTGGAAAATGAATTAGAGAAAATCATTTAGACATGGGGACCCAAACCTTAACCAGCTTGGTTCTAGGAGAAGATGAATTTGTAAAAGATAATATCAACAAAATGTTTTATTCTATTTCATAATAAACAGTTATCTACATTTTATTTACAACCTCTAGGCAATACTTAACAATATCATCATCTTTTCCATAGTTGAAACAACAAGATTTTAAACTTTTTCTTCTATCCTTTTGAATTGGAATATGATCCATGATAATCTCTTCCTCACACTCAGGCATAAAAGAATCACAATCACTGTAAGTGACGTGCACTTCCTGTGATTTGTTTTCCAAGTCAAATGATGTATAATCATTATGGATTTTCTCATTTCTGAATGTTTACAATCATGTGAGGATGTTATTTCACTTGGTGTAGAGATTCGAATAGGAGTAAAGGTAGGGATGGGAAGAGAGATGAATTTTTCAAAACAATTATTTGTGAAGGATTTTTTTTGGCCTTTACTAAGAACACCAACTCTTTCATTAACGCTTGAAACATCAACTCCATTTTATTTAAACATTTTGGAATGAGAACAACTTGAATGTAAAATATCCAAACTACAATCTATGCTACTGAAACTATTGTCTACAAAAGACTCTTTGAAATCTTTAGAACTAGAACTACAACTTTTATGACCTCTACTTCCTCCATAATCATAATATTGTTGAACCCCTTTATGATTCACCCCTTCTAAACTTCCAAACAAATTGTTAGTATCCTTTCCAATTAAATAATTTTCAATATAAGGTGTAGGCATTGGAGAATAGGAAAAAGCGCTAGGAGGTGAATAAACATAAGTGGCTTCACCACAATCCAACCTTATCTTAATTCTGGCTCCCTTTTCTTTGCTATAGAGTTCCTCTTGCTTCATTCCAGAAACTATCCATTTATCAAGTTTTGTTTCAGATTTAGTAGTCTCAAATTCAGCCAAAGTTACGACAGGATCAGTTTTGATACTCAACATAAGTATTTCTCTCAAACTCACTAACAAACACTCAAGAAGTAGAGTTCTTCTAAGAGTTTATTATAATATACTAAATAACACAAAGAAACACAAGAGAATATTTTCAAGATACTTGTATATATTATTTCTTAACTTAAAGTTTACAAGGCTCTTACAAGCTTACTACAAGAGTTACAATGAGAACCTATATATACTACTATCTACAACCGGATATACTTTGATACCGGTTGGAATCCTCTAACTAAACCGGATTCTACAAAGCTATACTTAAGGTATCTTACATAATGTTTTATCTAAGATATGGTAGTCATGACATGTCCATGACTTACCTTTTGTCACCAACAAAAGTTGGCAACTTGTACTAACATATAAAGGTGAACAGTGGAATAAAGTATGGTCAACTAGATGGCCTTTTAGGAAAATGCCATGAAGTATCAGAAGTTTGCAGCGGAGTATCAGAGACCATACTTATGTCCACTGGTTCATTAGCAGCATCTGTCGAAGGTTAATTGGCTTCGGAAGAATAAGTTCTTCTGAAGCCTTTTATACTTCGGAAGAGGCTGCTTCTTCCGTGGCTTGGGGACTTCTACTTTAGAAGTCATTGTCTTTGAATTCTTCTAAGTCTTGAACATCGGAAGAGAAGACTTTGTCTTCAGAAGGTGGGGGCTTTTCCTTCGGAAGTTGATTCTGCACTTTGTCTTCGAAAGAACTCCATATCCTTCGGAAGTTCCATAATTAGCTTCGAAAGTCCTTTAAGTTGTATAAAAATAGTCTAAGTGTTTGGTTTTGGTTGCACCAGACTTCTTCCTGATCCAACAAACTCCCCCTATGTTGATGCTACCAAAACCTCACTTGTTCCTGCTTCGCAAAACTTTCAACTCTAGGGAAAGCAGATGCTTATTTGTTTCTTTGTTCTTCCCAGAAGCGGTGCTGAGAAGTTCGTACAAATCATTCATAGACAAGAGATCCAGTCTATCACTTTGAATGATATGTACCCTCTGTTGAGTCCCTCTGAAGAGAGTTAGTTGATGAGAGTTATAGTCATACTCCCATCTAACTATTGGTTCCAATTCAGGACCTTCCACTGTTTGTAGAAAGGCATTTCCTTTGGTAGTTGACCTTTCCTTGTCTTCCTTCTCTCTCAGCTCCAACTCCTCTTCAATCTTGGCTTTTGCAGTTAGCTCAGAAGATGAAGGTTGCTTAGATGATTTTTGATCTGAGCAGCTGTTTTGGAGATAGAGGGATTGGAGAATTGCTTCTCTTCTAACTCAGCAATGTCGAATCTACTAGAGTATAGCAGAGAAGAGGCATTCAACCTGTTTCTCTCTCCATTCTCTCTCTCCACAACAAAGTTGTAAGAGGCTTCATCGAACCTCCACCGGATAATTTTCTTTCTAAGCACAAGGGGCTGACTAGGAACCTTGTCCCCTTTCTTTGTATCCAGTAGAGTCACCAGCTCTTCTTAGCTTCTTCTTTTCATCATTTAGTGAGTTGGAGTTGAGGCCAAGGAGTTTAATAGCCTGGTCCAATGTTCCTCTAGTCAGATCAAGGAATTGATCTCTTGTGAGGGAAATTGAGGATCTATCAATGTAAGTTAGCTTGATAGAAGCCTCCTTACAGGAGATGTCACTCAAGGTTATGCATTTGTTGAGCTTCATCTTGATCTCCTTAAACTCCTCTAGGGAGATATGTTTAGAAGGCTGAGGGGGTGGTCTGGATGGTTGTTTGGTAGGTGAAGGTGTTTGGATTCTGGGTAAGGTTTTAGGTTAAGGGATGATTAGTTGAGGTGGTTGTGGTGATGAGTTGGGTAAGGTGGTTGGTGTAGGTTTAGGGGTGTAAGGTTCAAAAATAGGCTCAATTTTGATAGGGAAAAGAGATAGGGAAAGTTCAGGTTGAGGTTGGGGTTTAGTTTGGGTTGTAGGTTGGGGTTGATGTGTTGGTTGAAGATCATCCCATGTACCCATCTATACATCTCTTTTCTCTTTCCCAAGCGAATGTCAACCTTGATGTCACTAACAAGTCATTGGAGTGTCTTTTCAGACATGGGTCCCACCTGCCTACTAGAGAAGCCATGAGTCCAAAGATAATCCTTCATCTAGGCTTTCTCACCTATCTTCTTGGCGTTAGTGACCCCAGCTTCTTCTTCCTTCTTCTTCTTCTCCCTCAACTTCTCTCACGCAGCTCTCTTCCTCTTTTTCTCTAGTTGATCTTGCTCTTTGTTGAAGAGCCATAGGATCGTGTCATTATCATGTGGATATAGTTCTTGAAGAGTGAAACCCTGGAGGTTAGGAAAGATATCCTTTCCCTCCTGAGCTGTAGATCAGCTTCCCTCTTCTCCATTTCTCTTACCTCCTCGAAGGCCAACCTTACTGCTTCCTCCTTTTGTTCAATCTGTAGCCTAGTTTCCTTTTCTAGCTTTACTAACTCCTCTAGTGGTAGAAAGAGTATATCTTCATTGACAGCTCCAAGCTTGATAAGCCTATCAATGATCTCCACCCTCTTCTTGTTGTTGACTGCCTCCTGGTTGGTTGTAGCTGCTTTGGAACTGATAGCTAGCAACTTCCCAGTTGGGATTCTACCTTTTATTTTGAGCTTCTCAATCCTCTCCTCCTCCTGAAGCTCTTCCATAGTCATCTTCTTCTTTCCTTTATCATCTTTGGAAGTGCTTGACTTTGGTGGTTCTTGGATGGAGGGTTCAGGTTGAGACATGGTAGATGGAGATAGTGAAGCTGTCTAAGCTAGGGGTCGGTTGAGAAAGTCCTCACTATTCACTTCAGATGCCAACTCTAGAATTGCATCTATGATGATTAGATCCTCGGACAAGGAGAACAGACTTTCCGCATCTTCCATCTCTGCTTCAGAAGATTTAACTTGTTCTTCCAAGGCTTTGATTTTAGCTACGGAAGTTTGAGGGAATGCACTATTTGTCTCAACTTTTTCAGTTGCTAGGCCATAATTCCTCATTTTCCCTTCGAATTAAATCTCAAGTTCCATTTGGACCATAGGTTGACCAACTTCTTCCGTAGTGGTAGAACATGCACATAACCTCTGAAGCTCTTCAGCTCCAAAGTACATCATAGCCGCATCAAGGCTAGGCTGATCTAAAGAAGATCTCAATAGGAACTTGGAGAAGATACTATAAAGATCTCTTAACATCCTCGGGTCCATTTCCAGGACAAATTGGGAGGGCTCAGGAAAGACAGTTGCAGTGGGAGCCGAATATCTATCAGATATGGAAGTTAAAGCTTGGCTTGGTGGTTCCTTAGTTGTTTGTCTCTGAACACTCTCCCCCTTTTTGGTAGCATCATCTTGGGAGCTAAATGAGCTACAAGAAGAGATCAATGAGACCTTAATTGGTACATGCCTAATAGATCTCTCAATCTGTTTCTCAGCTAGTTGAGCCTTGAGATTTTCTATCTCAAGTTGCTGAGTGGCAGATCTATCCTCTAAAGTCTTAACCTTTGATTCAAGATTTGAGACTTTATAAAGTAGGTCCTGAATGATGAGTTGCATACTTCCCTCATCTTCTTTTGAAGAATCAATAGGAGATAAGGTAACATACCTTGTATGTTCACCCTCACCACCAGATGTGGTATCTTGGCACCCTAGTTTCCCTTGCCTAAGGATGTCTCTTTCAGAGTCATCAAAAGGCATGGTTTCCATAGATTCAGTCTTAGAGATGTTACCACTGTCCTAAGGATCTAATGAGTTTCCTTTAGTAGTGGCAGCTAAATCTACATGAGTCCTCCCCACATCCATGGGACTCACCTCAGTTGGTTTTAACTAATGTGGGATAGAGACAAGAGGTCCCTCTAGGCTTTGTTGATCCATTAGAGGGTGTTGTGGATCAACTTCATTGCCATGAAGAGACGTAATCTCCTCATTAGTTCTGAATAAAAGGTCAGTAAAGGATAGAGAAGTGAAACCTAGTGACCAGGGACTTTGATCAATGTCTAGTGGCATTGAGCCTTTGGTGGGGTTGTCCTTTTTTGGTTTCTCAGGAGAGTGTTAAGACTTATCATGAGGGCTTGCTGCCTAGGTTTGGGGCTCAGGGAATTGAGATTGAGGAGACTCAAATTCCATATTAAATTCAAAGGAGAAGGATGTGGAGACCTCTAACGGAGTGGGAGCCCATGGTTCCACTCTGGTCTTTTTAGGTTGAACAAGAGGGGTTTGCTCAATCAGAGTAGACTGAGCAAGGGTTCGTTTGCATCTCTGATATGCATGTTTAATGGGGTGAACAGGCAAAACAGGGGTAGTTTCTTGTGTGGGTTCATCACCTGTGGGGTGAACAGGGATGTCACCAGGAGCCATTGGCTCAGTCATATCTGGAAGAAGGTTGGTGTGTCTTCCAATGAAGTTGGTGGATACTCTCTTCAAACTCTTGAAGATGGTCGGCCTCATTTAAGGGGCATGTAGAGTAGTTGCACAGACAAGCTTTACTGTGGTCCATCTCATAGTTGGTTATATGATGAAGAAACCTAGGATACATAAAGAATGTGTCCTTTTGGAGGTTTCCAAGAAGGTTAGTAAGCACAAACCTTGAATAGTTGAAGCGGAGGCACTTTACCAATCCATGAACTCGGTAGCCCAGTTCATATGGGATTTGATCACATCCCCCAGACTTGTTTGACAAACAGTGAAGAATAATATGAAGTAGGAACTTCCACTTATAAGAAAAATTGAACTTGTAAACTGTAGACCTATTCACATCTCCACCGTATCCCGTTTGAAAATAGGTGTCATCAAGGTCTGATTTGGGGAAATCAGTAGGAGCGCCTTCATCATGGAGCTCCAGATGCTCCCGGATGACCTGTTCAGTAATGACCAACTCCTGGCCTAAAATGCTTGTCCGAATAACCCTAGCTCCATATAGGAGTACTACCTGACCGTTTCTCTAAAATTCTTCCATGTGCTTCAAGTAAACAGTAGGGTTCATGGTCAGAGCAGTGAAGTAGGGAGATTGGGTAAGAAAGGAGATGATATCTGAGAAATCAGCATCCTTGGTAGAGTCAAGGAATGCGACTTGGTTGTGCTAAGGATTGAGTACCATTGTGAGAAAGGAGATGATGAAACAAGTTTAAGTAGGGTGAATTTAGGGTGAAGGAGTCTTTGAACAGTAAATTTGGTAAAAAGATTAAAGTGGCGAGTGAGGATTATTTAAATGGGTGAAATGGCGGTGTTGGGTGGATAAGGTGAAAAGATGGTTTAGGGTTAGATGTGACAGTGGCGGCAAAGTGTAAAACCATTTAAAAGATTTTGGCGTCATTAATAAAATCTTCTTCTGACAGTAAAAGTATTACCGAAGGATTTTCTCTTCCGAAGCCAAAACTTATTTCCGAAGGTAAATAAATTTACTTTCGAGAATAAGACTGTCTTCCAAATGAAGAAATTTTCAAGCTTCGAAAGTAGTAATTATATGCTTCCGAGAATAAAAACTCTTCAGAAGATAAACCTTGAATGGAGAAAATTGCCTTCAGAATATTATGAAGAGTTCTTCGAGGGTAATTTTCTCTTAGGAAATACTCACACTTAGTCAATTGTGATGAATAACCTTTGGTAACAGGGCTTAGTTTGTATTTGAAAAAAGACAAGACACATTTTACAAAGGTTTTTCAAATGAGATAAATTAGTCAATGTTTATCATCCCAATAGCCGTAATAAGATACTTGAATCTATGTTCATCAAAGGCTTTGGTGAACAAATCATCATATTATTCATTTGAGTCAACTTTGACTAATTTATTCAGGTTTTTCTCATTGATATCTCTAATGAAATGATACCGGATATCAATGTGCTTTGTCTTGGAGTGCTTCACAGGATTTTTAGTGATGGAGATAGCACTTTTGTTGCCAATATGGATAGGGGGCTCATGAAGTTGAATCCATAGTCTAGCGTCTGGTTTTGAATCCATAGCAGCTGAGCACAACAACCTACAGGAGCAATGTATACAGCTTCAGCAGTAGATGTAGAGACACAGGATTTCTTTGTTCATTGCCATGAGAAGATCCTTCCACCAATAAATGGCATCCTCCTGATATGGATTTCTTGTTAATGTTGCAGCCACCATAGTCACTATCTGAGTAGCCATAGAGATTGAAGTTGGAGTTTCTAGGATACCAGGGAGCAATCTTTAGTGCTCCTTTGAGGTCTTTAAGAATTCTCTTGGTAGAAACTAGATGAGACACCTTTGGAGCAGCCTGATATCTTACATAGATGCATGTAGCAAACATGATATCAGGTCTACTTGTTGTGAGATACATCAGAGAACCGATGATTGCCCTATACTGATGTTGATCAGTATCCTCCCCCTCAGAGTCAGGACAAAGATCATGGTTTCTGAGTATGGGTGGCTTACAATCATTCATATCAAATCTTTCTAAGATATCAGAGACATACTTAGATTGATTGATAAAGAACTCTTCCTTCATTTGTTTCACCTGAATTCCAAGGAAAAAGTCCATTTTTCCTATAGAACTCATCTCAAACTTCTTCTTTATAATGCTCTTAAAGTCTTTACACGTTTGGTCATTTGAAGAACAAAATATGATATCATCAACATAGACCTGAACAAGCAATACGTCTTTCTCAGACTTCTTGATAAAGAGATTCTTATTAATGGTTCATCTAGTGTAACCATTCTTCAAGAGAAACTAAGACAGAGTCTCATACCACAGCTTAGGTGCCTGGTGCAGCCCATAAAGAGCTTTATCCAATTTGCACACATAGTTAGGATGTTGTGGGTCTTCAAATCTTGGAGGTTGGCACAGATAGACCTCCCTATCAATATTTCCATATATAAAGGCACACCTGACATCAAGTTGATAGACAGTAAAATTCTTGGATGCAGCATAAGCAAAGAAGATTCTAACTTTCTCAAGTCTTGCAACAGGTGCAAAGACATCAGTATAATCAATTCCTTCCTCTTGGGTGTATCCTTGAACAACCAGTCTAGCTTCATTCTTGATGATCAAGCCTCTATCATCTCTTTTGTTTCTAAAAACCCATTTGGTGCCTATAGGTACTTGACTAGATGGTAGCGAGCAAAGGTTCCAAACCTTTTGTCTCTTGAATTGAAGTAACTCTTCTGGCATTGACTCAACCCAGCTACTATATTTTAAGGCTTCTTCTACTTTCTTGGGTTCCATCAGAGACAAGAAGCATGAGTACAAGCAGACATTCCCATGATGATTTTGTCCTTTTGTTCTCACACCATCAGAGACTTCTCCTGTGATGTTCTCAGCTGGATGAGTGTTGTGAATCCTTAGTCTAGGAATCATTTCCAGTTGCAAAGATAGATCCAAGTTGGACATATTTTGTTCAAGAAAATGAACACTTGGTCCAGTTGTTGCTTCAATGTCAATCAATGAGGACTGATTGAATGAAAGAGAAACATCATCAGCATTTGTTGCCTGAGAGGTAGTATTAACTGTTGTTTGTTCCTTCGGAATACTACTTACATTAGCTTGGTGTTGTATGTTATCAGTTGATGAGTTATTAGACTCACTTTGCTGACAACTTGTTGAAGCTCCACTGGTTCCTAAAATGGTCATGCTATCATATCTACTAATGATGGGAGCTTGGGGTTCATAGACTCTTTGAGAACTTGGAAGAGGTCAGGGTAACTCAAATAGCTGGTCTTCATCAGAATCACTTTGAGTACCTATTCCATTTGAAACATTCTCACAAGATAGTTTAGAATAGTTTGGAAACAATTCTAAGTCAAAAATATGATCAGGGCCATTCCCCCTAACACAAGGAGTGTGCTCATTAACAACAATGTTGTTTGATTCCTTAAATTAATGATTTTTGATGTTATAAACTCTATAAGCAATAGAGGTGGAGGACTATCCAACAAAGATAGCATCATCCGACTTCTTAGCAAATTTTGCCAAGTTGTCCTTTGTATTAAGTATGGTACACGTGCTGCCAAAGGACCTTAGAAAGGCAATGAACGTTGGCCTCTTGTTCTATTGCTCATAAGGGGTTTTTCCATGTGACTCGACAATAAGGACCCTATTCTACGCATAGCATACAGTGTTGACTGCCTCTACCCAGAATGTTAGCAGTAGCTTTGAATCCGCTAACATGGTCCTAGCAGCCTCAATCACTGTCATGTTCCTCCTCTCAACAACACCATTTTGTTGAGGAGTTCTAGGAGCACTGTATTGTTTGGTAATCCCTTTTGAGTTACAGAATGAGTCAAGAGCATGATTCTTAAACTCAGTCCCTTGATCACTCTTGATTATCTATACCTTGTGATCACTTTGATTTTCAATTTTAAGAATAAAGGATTTTAAAGTTTCAGCAGTTTCATCTTTAGTTGTTAAAAAGAATACCCATGTAAATCTTGTAAAATCATCAACAATCACAAGGCAATATGATTTCCTTCCAATGCTCATTATACTTGTTGGACCAAATAAATCCATGTGCAATAAGTGTAATGGGGTGGTGATAGAGTTAACCTCTTTGGATTTGTGAGAGACTCTATGTTGCTTTCCTTTCAAGCAAGCTACATAGTTGTCTCTACTGAAAATTTCCTTTTTGGGCACACCATATACCAAGTTATTTTTAACCAGTTTATTCATGGTTTTAAAATTTACATGACACATATGTTTATGACATAAGGCAGACTCATCACCATCATCTTTTGAAAGAAAGCATGATACTTCACCCAATGGGGAAACAATGTTCATATCCATCTTGTACATATCCCCTTTCCTGGGAGATCTAAGAAGCACTAATTCCTAAGGAATTATCATCCTAGGTTTGAGGATGATGCACTCATATTCTGTGAAAAGCATTTGATGCTTTTGATCATAAAATTGAGAAACACTTATGAGATTGTGTTCAAGCTTCTTGACAAAGTTCACTTTGTCGACTTTTAATAATCCAGTGGATACACTTCCTCTACCTGAAATGTATCCTCCGGTCTCACCTCCAAATTGAACAGGATCTCCATCAAAATGTTGAAATTGTTGAAGTAGAGATCTGTTCCCGGTCATGTGCCTAGAGCATCCATTGTCCACTATCCAGACATTATTGTTCTTGTCTTGTGAATGTCCCTACACATAAGGTGAAAAGTTAGTTTTGATTGGAAACCCAAGTCTGGCTGGTCTTGGGCTTTTCCATTGATGATGACATAATTGAACCGAAATGAATGGTAGAGGGTTCAATTGATGTCTATGAAGAGGAAGGTGTGGCTGCAACATCTTGTCTGATCTTTCATTCCATCCCATGGTTGGTCAGTTTAGATGAGCTTGTTGAAGCTTGAGCAGCATGACTTTCTTCCGAAGCTTTTTTTTCGGAAGAAGCATTCACTACCTTCTCTTTCGAAGTAGTCTTCTTCTCGAAAGGTTTTAAGGAAGCTCTTTTGTTCTTTTGAGCCTTCCTTGGCTTAACTTCTGAAGCCATTTTCCCTTCGAAAGAATGAGTTTCTTCCAAAAGCAACTTAGCTTCGGAAACCAGCTTTCCTTTTCTCATCACTTGAACCATGTGATAAGGTCCAAATGTGAATCCTTCCTTGGTTGCTTCCTTTTTAAAATTATTTTCATAATGTGTGCTTGTTGGATTGTAATAACAATCTTTAGCCAAGTGGTTTTGGGGATTTTGAGGGCTGAGGTTTCTTAATCTTCTTGTTTTCCTCTGAAGCCTTCCCTTTTGACTTCTGGTCCTTTGGCAGAACAAGAGTGCTGGTACTACACTCTTACCCTGAATCAAAAGTGCATACCACCTGGAATCCAGCTGAAATGAAAACACCCTTATTCTTTGGGTCAATCTTCAACTTAGATTCAGCTACTTTCTTGATAGTTCTTCTGGCTACCTTCACCTGGTTTCTTCTAGCTTTGGTGAATAGGGGTTGATCATCAGAAGTAGAAATGGGTTGATTTACCTGTTCCTTCCCTGTGGTGGTCTCCATTGTTGCATCAGTCTTTAACTAAAGTGAAGATGGGTTAGCAGATAAGACCTCTTCCTTTTCAGTACCACACCTTGGTTGTGTTATAGACTTATAAGAGTATGGTGGAGCAATCTCATTGGTCCTCAACCCACCTTTGTTTTGATAACAAATTTTGAAGGGGGAGGATGACGCAAGAATGGCTTGGAAGTTTTACTCAAAAATAGCATGCTTCCTAGCTTGAGCCTCACTATTACTAGCTTGGCTTGAGCCTCAGTTAACTTGGATATTAAATCCTTGATTTAAGTTATCTAATTGGTGTGCTCATGTTTTAAAGAAGATACTATTTTCTCTAACTCCTCAATTTTATGTTGATAGTCAGATTCAGCCTTTTTAAAAGAAGCTTTTAAGATGTTTAAGGACTCAATATCAAATTTGGTTTCCATATTATAGTCCTGGTTCAATTTAACCTTGGCAATATAGGCTGGAGTACAGAGATGATCATATACCTTAGAGTTGGTTGTTCTAGCCATGAGTGCCTGAGCAGGGGTGACATTTTGGACCATAAAGCTCCAATCAACTTCTTGTGCCATAGCAGCAATTTCAGTTGATTTTCCAGCAGCTTTTCGTGTTGAAGGATGTGAGAGGCATGAGCAGATCCTGGGTTTGATTTAGGAGCTTTGCATTCCTTTACAAAATGGCCCAACTAGTTATAGTTGTAACATTTGGCATTTGCTTTGTCAAACCCAAACTTGCTGCTTGTTGGGTTTTGAGGGAACTGTCTTCCAGTTCTTTTAAAGAACTTCTTTGCCCTGTAGGTTAACAGAGCCATTTGCTAGACTATGTCCATGTATTCCACCTCATCAGGGCTGAAACACTCCAAATCTTCAAAACAGAACTGAAAATCATTAGAGTGTCCACTCCTTGAGACAAATGCACAACTGCCTTGAAAAGGACTAGGCTGAGCTTGTTGAGACCTTGGGGTCTCAGGGAATGTGATGTAAGGTCCAAAAGAGCTGTATAGCTACTCGGAGTATGGCTAGTACCGCTGAGGTTGAGGGGGTCTTGAGCCTTCAGCAACCATGAGAGCAATGCTTGAGTAAAGGCTTGAAGATCTGCTTCTTTGATGGCCACTCTTGTTTACCATCTCTACACGGTGTCCATCTAGTGTACTGTATAGCTTAGTCATTGTGAGTGTGTTCAGGTTCTCTATCCTCTTGATGGAGACATAGTAGAACGTCCACTCATTGGGAAGTGCACTCATGAATTTTCTTGAGAGGTCTCTCAATTCAAGAGATATTCCCATAGATTGAAGGGAAGAGGTAAGATCCATGTACCTGAAGTATTGTTGGTGCTAGGTCTCTCTAGCAATATGTGTAAAATTCTCAAATTGCTGCTTCAGAGAATCTTTCTTTGAATCATTAGAGTTGGAGTACATCAGGGCTAAGGCATCAAACAGTCGTTTGGCTGTCGTGAATTCTCAAACCCCGCCATAATGGGGTTAGGAATTTCTATCATCAGGATTGTCATTGCCTTCTCATCAATATCTATCCGCATGAGGTCTTCTTCAGAGTAGTCCTCCACTGCCTTCTCTATCATGGCACCACCACCAGCAGGTGAAGCCACTATTGGCTTGTAGGACCGCGGGCTATGGATCTCCACATGCGGCTGTCTTGATATGTGATGAACCCTTCTATACGTCTGCCCCATTGTCAGAAGTGCTCTGGGGTGATGATGGGTGCATTACTTATCGTCTCCATTTCTCATTTAGATTTCTGGTTTAAGGCCATGTTTTGAGTGTAGTAAAAGAGTGAGTAAACAAGAGGTTGATTAGGATGGTTAGATCACACAATCAAGAGCCTAAGAAGCTCTGATTCTAATTGCAGGATTGATTTTGATACTCAACACAAGTATTTCTCTCAAACTCACTAACAAACACTCAAGAAATAGAGTTCTTCTAAGAGTTGATTATAATATACTAAGTAACACAAAGAAAACACAAGAGAATAAATTTCAAGATACTTATGTACATTATTTCTCAACTCAAAGTTTACAAGACTCTTACAAGCTTACTACAAGAGTTACAATGAGAAACTATATATACTACTATCGACAACCGGATATACTATGATACCAACTGAAATCCTCTAACTAAAGCAGATACTACAAAGCTATAGTTAAGGTATCTTATATAATATCTTATCTAAGATATGGTAGTCATGACATGTCCATGACTTACCTTTTGTCGCCAGTGTCGCCAACAAAAGTTGGTAACTTGTATTAACATGTAAAGGTGAATAGTGGAATAAAGTATGATCAGTTACACGGTCTTTTGGGAAAACGCCATGTAGTATCAGAGGTCTGTAGTGGAGTGTCAGAGACCATACTTATGTCCACTAGTTCATTAGCAGCATCTTCCGAAGGTTAATTGGCTTCGGAAGAACAAGTTCTTCTGAAGCCTTTTATACTTCGAAAGAGGCTGCTTCTTCCGTGGCTTGGGGACTTCTACTTCGGAAGTCATTGTCTTTGAATTCTTCTAAGTCTTGAACTTCGGAAGAGAAGACTGTGTCTTTGGAAGTTGAAGCTTTTCCTTTGGAAGTTGATTCTACACTTCGTCTTCAGAAGAACTCCATATCGTTCAGAAGTTCCATACTTAGCTTCGGAAGTCCTTTACAAGTTGTACAAAAATAGTCTAAGTGTTTGGTTTTGGTTGCACCAACCTTCTTCTTATCCAACAGTTACCCTCTCAGTCAAAGTATTAATTTCCACATTTCTCTTAAAAGGGGTTCTTTTAGATGATCATTTTCCTTTAAAAATTCATTAATTTTACAAAAAAATTTGCTTCATTCTTTTTAAGTTCTCGTTTATCCTTTTTAGTTCCCTTTCATTTTCTTTTAATATATTATTCACTTTATAAATTCCAAACAAATAAATTTTGCAAGCAGATGAACAGATGTCTTGAATTACCTCATATGGAATCTCCATCACCTTCTTTTCAACAACTAGGGCCTTTTCATAGTTGTGGACCCTTGATTCACCTTTCAACACCTCCTCACTCATAACTTTTGCTGCTTCAACCTTTTCCTCCCTTTAACAATCATCCTTCATGATGACTTTCACCTCACTCTCCTTCCCTTTATCTGTTTTAATTTTTACTACCTTTGCAATTTTAGCTACCAAGGCATGATTGATTTCTTCTTCAGTCTTGGCTAACTCAACACTCCGGTCAAAAGTTGGTTAAAAGATATATCTCTTTCTTCTTCTTCTATTCTTTATCATCAATTGGAATGACCCCGTTAACCCCATTCCTGGTTTAGTGACAATGGGAGATGGACATTCTTTTTTGAAATGCTCGTCCTGTTTGTAGTTGAAGCATCTAGCTTTGATATGTAAATCAAACCTTCATATTCTAGTTTCCCAAATTCTTTCTTCAAGTTCTCTCCATGGATCTTCTTACCCTTAGAGTGATCATAGCCACCTACCACTGAAGATCAGCTTTTTCTAGACCATTTGAATATTTTGTCGGATCTACAATTTGATAGTCACATAGTCTTCTATGGAAACAGGAACATGAGGTCCTTTCATAATTGATTCCCATTAAGTGTGATCAGTGTACATGAAGAAAGCTTTCAAACATCTTTTTCAGTCATTAAAGTTCTCACCATTGGTTAGCATATGGGGTCTGTTGTAGACCTTTGAGACACTACTATAAACTAGTAGACATAAGTATGGTCTCTGACACTCTGTTGTAGACCTTTGAGATATTGTATGGTGTTTTCTCAAAAGCCATGTAGTTGACCATACTTTATTCTATTGTTCACCTTTATTAGATAGTATAGTTGCCAACTTTAGTTGGTGACAAAAGGTAAGTCATGGACATGTCATGACTACCATATCTTAGATAAGACTTTATTTAAGATACCTTAAACTATAGGTTTGTAGTATTCGCTTTAGTTAGAGGATTCCAGCTGGTATCAAAGTATATCTGGCTGTAGGTAGTATTATATATAGTTTCTCATTGTAACTCATGGAATATGCTTGTAAGAGTCTTGTAATACTTTGAGTTGAGAAGCATTATATGCAAGTACCTTGAAAATTATCTCTTTGTGTTCTTTGCTACTTATTATATTACTATCAACTCTTAGAAGAGACTCTACTTCATCTGATCCGAGTGTTGTGTAAGTGAGTTTTAGAGAAAACCATGTGTTAAGTGACAAAACCGATCCTGCAATTGGAATCAGAGCTATTTAGGCTCTTGATTGTGAGATCTTACCATCCTAATCAACCTGTTTTTCACTCCTCCTTACACCACACTCAAAATGTCCCTCAACAAGTCTGAAGTAGAGATGGGAACGATGACTAAAGCTCCCATCATTACTCCTGAAAACATCAGGTCATGGAGCAGACGCATGGAAGGCTTCATCAGGTATCAAGATAGCAAGATGTGGTATTTTATTGTCAATGGCATGTATAAACCCAAGGTGGCGGCACCTAGTGGAAACGGTGCTATAATAGAGAAGGCCGTTGAAGATTACTCTGATGAGGACCGGAAGAAGATGGACATTGACAGCAATGCAATGACTATTCTTATGACTGCAATACCCAACTCCATCATGGTGGGGTTTGAGCATTGCAAGTCAGCCAAGGAATTGTTTGATGCACTTGCTCAAATGTACTCTAGATCTAATGACTCCAAGAAGGACTCACTGAAGCAACAGTTTGAGAACTTCACCTACATTACTGGAAGACTCTCAATCAACAATATTTTAGGTACATGGATCTCATTTCTTCCCTTCAGTCTATGGGAATTACTCCTGAACTTAGAGACCTCACAAGAAAGTTTATGAGTTCACTTCTTAATGAGTGGATGTTCTACTGTGTCTCTATGAAGAGGACAGAAAATCTAAACCCCTGAGTCTTTCTGCTAGCAACGCTTTGATGGTTGCCGAAGGCTCAGGACCCACACAACTTCAACAGTACCTACTTACACCCAACATCCATCCTGCTCATCTAGATCATATATTATATTCCTAAGACTCCAAGGTCTCAGCAGGCTTAACATAGTTCCTTTTAGACAACTGTGCCTTTGTCTCAGGAAGTGGACACTTTAGTGATTTTCAGTATTGCTTTGATGATCAAGAGTGCTTCGTCTAGATGATGTGGAGTATGTGGACATTTTCCAACAATGGCTCTTTAAACCTACAGAGCAAAGAAGTTTGTCTAGAGAACTAGAAGGAAATTTCCCCAAAACCCAACCAATAGCAAATTTGGGTTTGACAAAACTAAGGCCAAATGTTACAACTATAACCAACTTGGTCATTTTTCAAGGGAGTGCAAGGCTCCCAAGTCAAATCCAGGAACCCCGCAGGCCTCCACACATCCCTCTACATCAAATCCCACTGGAAAGTCAATAGAGACAGCTACAATGGCTCAAGAACTTGACTGGAGCTTTATGGTACAGGATGTGACTCCTGCTCAAGCACTCATGACAAGAACAAATGACAATAAGGTATATGAAAATCTCTGTACTCCTGCATGTATTACTAAGGTTAAACTGTATCAGGACTACAATATGGAGATTAAATCCGATATTGAGTCTCTATATGTTTTAAAATCAAAGGAAAATTGAAGAGTTAGAGAAAACTATGCCTTTGTTAAAACATGAACATGCAAACTATAAGACTCAAATAAAGGATTTAGTATCCAAATTGTCTGAGGCTCAAGCCTAGCTTGTCACTACTAAGGCTCAAGCCAGGAAGTATGCTATTTTTGAGCAGAACTTTCAAGCTATCATTGCATCATCCTCCCACACCAAAATTTTCTATCACTACTAAGGCTCAAGCCAGGAAGTATGCTATTGCTGACCCATCTTCACTTGAGTTGAAGAATGATGCAATAATAGAGGCCATCACAGGGAAAGAACAAGTAAATCAACCCACTTCTCCCGGTGATGATCAAATCCTAACCACCAAATCCAGAAGAAGCAGAGCTAAAGCAACAAGGAGAACTGCCAAGAAAGTGGCTAAGTCTAAGCTAATGATTGACCCAAAACAAAAGGGTGTATTCATTTCAGTTGGATTCAAGGTGGTAGGTAACTCTTATTCAGGAAAGGAGTGTAGTACCAACACTCCTATCCTACCAAAGGATCAGAAGCTAAAGGGAAATTTTGTTGATGAAGAGAAAAAGAACAAGAAACAACAATCCTCAAGTTCCTATAAAACTAACATTACATGCATAATGTGTGGTCTGCAAAGCCATATGGCCAAAGATTGTTACTATAATCCTACTAGCACACATTATGCAAATAATTTTAAAAGAGAAGGAGTCAGGGAAAGTTTCTCATTTGTACCCTATCAAATGGTCCAAGTGATGAAAAATGGAAAGCTAGTTTCTAAAGCAAGGTTGCTTTCAGAAGAAAATTCTTCTTTCAAAGGGAAAATGGCTTCGGAAGCTAAAGCTGTTAAAATTAAAAAGAACAAAAGAGTTCCCGTAAAACCATCCTAAAAGGTGGTGAAGGCTTCTTTTGAAAAGAAAGAACCTTCGGAAGAATGCCATGTTGTGCAAGCCTCAAAAGGCTCATCCTCAAAAATCAACCAAAAGATGGATTGGAAGATCAAGAAAGATGTTGCAACCCAAACCTCTTCTTCAAAGACATCCATTGAACCCCCATGCTTAACCTTTGGTTCAATTTTGTCACTATCACCGGAAGAACCCAAGACCAACAAGGATTGGGTTTCCAATCAAAACTAATCATCTCATCTTATGTGTAGGGACATCCATTTTACAAGAATTACAATATTTGGATCATAGATAGTGGATTCTCTAGGCACATGACAGGGAACAGATCTCTCCTTTAACTTTTTCAGCATTATGATGGAGGTCCTGTCCAGTTTGGAGGTGAGGCCGAAGGATATATTTCTAGCAGAGGAAGTATATCCAACGGAAAGTTAAAAGTTGACAAAGTTCACTTTGTCAAACAGCTTGAACACAATCTGTTAAGTGTTTCTCAGTTTGTGATCAAAAGCATCAAATGCTCTTCACAGAACATGAATGCATTATCCTCAAACTAGGGATGACAATTCCTCTGGAATTGTTTCTTCTTAGATCTCCCAAGAAAGGAGATATGTACAAGCTTGATATGAGCAATGCTTCCCCAATAGGTGAAGTGTCATGCTTTCTTTCCAAAGCTGATAGTGATGAGTCAACACTTTGACATAAACGAATGTGTCAGGTAAATTTTAAGACAATGAATAAATTGGCTAAAAATAACTTGTTGGATTCTGTATGCCCAAGACACATAGAACATTGATGTGGTTAGTACGTTGTGATCCAAGTCGGGTCATACCCAATAACAAGCTTAGCAAACACCAATTAATATTTAATTGATGATATGATCATGCAATTAAATAATTACACCAATTTAGAAAATGGGTTTTCTAAATAAATTATATGTGAGAATGAACAAATTATGAGGATATTTTGTTCATGGTTATTATTTGTTATGTTGTTTAAATTAATCAAGCAACATCAAATAATAAAAGTGTGTGTGTGCATATTTATATAATTAAAGGTTAATTATATAATTTATAAGATTAGCCAAATTAAAAGAGTCAAAAAAAAGGGGGAAAACCCTAATAAGGGTATGGGGATTTTTCGGCCAAAAAAGGCCTCTCCCCTCTCTTTCTTTTCTTGTTTTTGAAACAAGAAACTCTCTATGAACATACACACATCTGATCTACTCCTCTTTCTCACATGAAATCGCACAAGAACTCGAGTTTCTCTTATGGAAGAGAAGTCATACGGCTGGCACAAAGCCTTGACATCTTCTTGATGTTTCACGGCTGAAAAGGTTTTCAGCAGGGGTTTTTGATGCGATTTTTGGTGTCAAATCCTAGCAAATATGGTGTTTCTTGAAGGCTTGTGGGTATGAGCACTTGAGGACACCTATCCTTGGTGTTTTGGCCATCCAAGGACAGCCACTTATTCAACAAAACGTGATTTCCAGCAGCTCTAATGTCGATTCTTCAAATCGCCCATAAAGGTAGTTTGTTGATGTTGTTTTGGTTGTTTTAGCTTGTTGATAACTAGTTTATTCACATACATATGATCCTATGTCTTTGGGTTGTTGAAATTAAGTTATGAACATCTATTTTCAGATTACAAATGGTATTTGTTAAATATTTATCCGCTGCGTTTTTCCTGTTTAAATGGTTAAACAACATTGTTTTGGCCTACAAACCCAACATTGGCATCAAGAGCCGGTTATGTGGATGATTAGTTTCACGTGTTCTTCTATAATTGGTTATATAAGGTTTAACAACCATTTTAGGGCTGTTTTGTATTGATTTGATGATACCCCCCAACCTTTCAAGGTTATATCAAACATGCTAGTGATTAAACCTTGAAAGGAAAGATATCATTTGGTTGATTGTGTCTTGTTTGGACAAAAGACCCTAGATTTTGGTTTATGTTGGCTGAAAACTTAGGGTCAATGGGGTTCATTTTGGTTCTTAGTATGATGTATA
Organism: Flaveria trinervia; assembly: GCA_025506515.1. NCBI lineage: Eukaryota > Viridiplantae > Streptophyta > Magnoliopsida > Asterales > Asteraceae > Flaveria > Flaveria trinervia. The sequence continues at coordinate 129,227 of JACCIX010000170.1, forward strand.
TGGGTATATAATTTTAGTGCATAACATAGCCTTGACCTTGGTTATTTTGGGTTTGGTTGATTATGGCATTGTCATGTTGATAGTGTTCTTTCTTTATGGGTTGTAATAATAATCTTTTGTGTTTCCTTTTGGTTTGTAATTTGTTTATTCATTTGGCAATGTAATAAATAGATTAGGAGTATTTTTCTTTTACTAGAAAATATGTATTAGGATATATATATTTTGTAAAAGAAGATGCTCGGGAAGGAAGCAAAAGGAAGACACAAAGGATGGACTTGAAGCATTTGGATGCAAGTTCAAGTGGGGGTCTTTGGAGATCTCATCATTTGTGTTGTGTTGAACCCTTAGGAAAGGACCTTATGACAACACTTGTGATGGCAAACAAGTGTTGTCAACTTAGTGGCTATGGTTATGCACATATGTTTGTATGATTATGCTTGTTTGCTTTATGTTGATTGTTTGATATATGGATATGCTTAACAATCTAAATAAATTATCATAACAAGCTGAATTTTATGGTTCCAAATCATTAAGTCATTAAAAAGGTTATTAAAAGGATTAATGATTTCAAAATAAAAGAGGTTTTATTAAAAGAGAACCATAGGGTACCATGTATTTGAAAGCATGCAATTACAAGGTACATAGTGTTTTCAAAGTCTAAAATTAATGGAAACTTAAAACCTTTTAGTAACAAGTCTAACACCATCCTTTTACACGACACTCGAATCACTTGGGAACTACTTGTGGGATAAAGGTCACCTAACCACTTGTATGGAACTTGTGTCCTTGAGGTGAGTCTAACATACTTGTGGGATAAAGGTCACCTAACCGCTTATATGTAAAAACTCACACGTGTGTGTAAGTAGGACGACTTGAATTGGAAACCATGTGCTTAGGGTCACCGAAGCATCGCGTACAATGGTGTTGATGTGATTAAACATGCCGACTAAACATATGATGTTTAACCGATCCCATAAGACTAGAAGTTGCAATAGGTTGCAATTGTCAACTGTTGACTACCTTGTTAATTTAAATAATGGGATAAAGGTCACCTAACCATCATTTAAATGTAACGTTGGATTCTAGATTTTAATTGTTATTGTCTATGAGACATTTAAGGGTATTAACGATTAAAATAAATTCATGAGAAATACTAATATGAACTTTGTCAATATTGTAATGATGACCTCTAACTATAATGCTACCACCCCGATCGTCCTTTCCCTATCACTGAGATCTATTTTCGAGAGGGATAGTCCTAACCATAATTATCTTATGGACTCATTTTGAAACTTGAGAATCGTTCTCAAGAATGAGTAAAGGTCTATGTCCTTGACGATCCCATGCCTCACCAACCCACGCTGTTGATGTTATGGCCTTTTGACGATTGAGTTAAGCACACTTAGGATTCTGTGCAAGCATCCGATCTCATGTTGGGAATATGATTCCCAGACTCCAAAAGGTTTGGAGCCTCATGGGGCACATGACATGTTAATCTAAAAGGGAAATGTTCCTTCCACAAACTTTAGTAAGATTGCTTTGAAACGGTTCAAGCACTTTATACATGTCACAAGAAAAGACCCAATCGATATCATCTTATATATTCTTAAGATGAAAAGCCATATTGATAGCCTCAAGATGCTTTAATGTCCTGTCTCAAAATATTTGGCCAAGGATTTGATCCTTGATTACCTAACTAAAGGTTTGAGACATTCATAATAAACTGTAATATGAACGGATGGGACAAGAGCATCGGTGAAGCTCATGCAATGCTCAAAGCAACCGAGGCGGGGATAAGTAGAGAGGTTCTACCTATTCTCTCAATCAATAAAGAGGCTATAAGAAGTGGCCCATCCCGATCCTAAAGCAATTATTGCTAAAGGAAAGGAATACATCAAAGCAAAGGTTAAAGCGAAACCTCAAAAAAACTAAGCTTATGAAGCCTAAGTTAATGAAGAACGATCCATGTTTTGAGTATGAAGAGATAGGACTATAAAAGGGAATTGTCCCTTCTATCTCAAGGAGTTGAAACACAAGAAGGGTTTTGGGCAAACCTCAAATACAATTCCATGATTCATACGCTGTTTTAAAAGCCATTTCTTCAATCACATGGGTATTGGATACCGGATGTGAGATTTATACTTGCAATTGTTGCAAAAAGGGTTCAAAAGAAATGTCCGCTTCAAGAAGGGAAACTCTATTTTGAGACCTTCAAATGGTTTGGAAGTTGTTCTCAAAACATTTTTGTATGCACCTAGTTTGACTAGAAACATAATTAATGTTTCCTATTAAAACAATATGATCATGATTCAAAGTTTGTAAATAATAGTATTGAGTTTTGAATGATGTATATCATTTTAAAGATATGCCTTTTAATGATATCCATGAATTGGTTCATGATAAATCATCCAATTATAACTCATTGGTACACCTTCAGCATAAAGAAACTTAAAATGGGATTAAGTTATTACTATCTTTGACATTGTCGTCTTGGTCACATTAACCAGAATTGGATTCAAACACTTCAAAAGAATGGTCTTTTGGAAACAAATGAAAATGTTTCATTTGATAAGTATGAACCAAAGACTAATTAGGAATGATACATTTGGATGTATATGATCCTTTTAAGACAATGTCTAAGACTGGTGAAAGATACTTCATTATTGTTACCGACGATTACAGTTGCTATTATTGTATGCACTTGATGGCACATAAGTATGAAGCTTTTGAAATGTTCAAAATCTTCAATAATGAAGTAGAAAATCAGCTCCGTATAGTTATCTATGCTCTTCATTCTGATAAAGGAGAAACTGAACCCTATTTGGATATGGTTCAATTTATTATGGCTATGAACTTACCACCTTTATCATTTTGGGTTTTCGCATCGCTCTCTAAGGCTCATATTGTGAATATGACCCGGACAAAGAAAGTGTGTATTCATTAAGAATCCACAGAGACTGTATAAGATACCGTTTCTTTGACTCAACGAATCAAAAGTATTTATTGCTCCAAAGTCTATGGTTCTTGAAACCAAGTCCTTTATGGAAGGAATGACGTATAGAACTGTGGACTTGATAAGGATCAAAATCCACAAGGCAATACACATTTGATTGACACTAGCAATCAGCAGGAGGTTGTTGATGAAGATCAAGAGGTTGATCAACACACACAAAACGTTCACAAATCTGGTAGAGTTAGTATTCCATCTGAAAGATAAGGATATTTCATGAATGGATGCTATGTGGTTATACCCTGTAGGCTAACCATACACCAAGATGTCATGTCCAATTTGGATTGGGACAAATGGCTAGAGGCCATGAACGTAAGGATGCAATTCATGTATAACAACCAAGTTTGGCAATTGGTTGAACCTCCACTTAACTCCAAACCGGTTGGATACAAGTGGGTTCTCAGGATGAGAACAAATATACATGGACACTTGAATACTTATAAGTCAAGACTTATAGCATAAGGTTTTCATCAAACTCAATTGGTTGATTATGATGAAAGTCTTACGCCCGTGGCAATGCTAAGGTCGATTAGGATGTTAAGTGCCATAACTGCATATTTTGAATATGAGTTTTGGCTAATGGATGTCAAAACCGCTTTCCTAATGGACATCTCGTAGAGACTGTCCACATAGTTCAGCATGAAGGTTTTGTCGATCCGCGACATCCCAATAAAGTATACAAGTTAAAGTGATAGATCTATGGATTGAAACAAGCATCAAAAGGTCATGTATATATATGAAAGCTAGTGGGAGCATAATTGTACTTTCAACATTGTATTCCAACCATGGAAGATGTTAAAACCTTGCTTGGAAGATATTTTTCATAAAAATCTCGTTTAAACCACCCATATTTTGGAATAAGGATCTATAAGGATAGATCGAGGTGGTTGATAGGGCTAAACCAAAGTGCATATATTAATAAAATCTTGAAAAGGTTCAAGATGGAAAACTCTTGGAAAGGTACGGTACCTATTCAAAGAGAGACAATGATAGACTATGTCTCAATGTCAAAGCTCATAGGATGAGCAAAATCAAATGAAGGATATCCCATACGCATCTGCAATAGGATCCGTCATTTGTCTAATGATATGCACTAACACGGACGTGTCATGCTTATCAGGTATGACAAAGTAGATAACAATAGAAATAACCATCGGGTGGCTGTTAAAAGTATTTGAAATACCTTAGTAGGACAAAGGATATATTTCTAATATACGGATCTGTTTAAAAGGAAGTCCATGTAAAGGGTTACACTGGTGCGGCTCTCAAAACTGATCCATATGGTTCTCGACCATCAATCAGGTGTACTTCCATTGAATGGAGGTGTGGTATCCTTGAAGTGTTCAAAGCAGGACACGGTAGCATTATTCACTCTAAAATCCGAATACATAGCCGCTTCATTAGCAGCTTTGGAAGCTGCATGGATAAGCTTGTCCATTGCTTATCTAGGGGTGGTCTCTACCATTCAAGACTCCCTAGATATCTTGGTAATTACGTGGGTGGGATTGCTCAAATCAAGGAACCCCGTACTCATCAAAGACTAAGCACCTTGAGCGGAGATTCAACATCATAAGGGATGAAGTTGAAAAGGGTAAAGATATGTATTCGTAAAGTTCATTAAGATCAAAACGTTACGAATCCACTCACGAAGCTCCTTGCGAAGGCAAAGTATGAGGGTCATACTTGTGCCTTAGGACTTCGATATTCTAGTGATTGGAATTGATCTATTTAGTATTTAATGTATGGAACAATTGTAATTTTGACCTTTTGAGTCGTGTTCCCTTTTAGCATGTTTACATCCATGAATATGTTTATTATTCTAAATGTCCGTAGTCGGTCATATTTGTGGGAACAAATATGAATATGAAACTATTATGAACATGGATTGGTAGATATTCATAAGGTATGAATATAGAGCAATTGGTTGCTACCAAGGTTCATAGATATTTGTGGGATGCAAATATTGGACTGACCCGCATCTCAATTTTACTACATGGGATCTTCTAGATTGATCATAAGTAAATTTGAGTAAAGGCGAATATCATTTGGTATCCTCTGACCTGAGATACATATTGGGTTTTGATATTCACCAAGTGTTATACCTTGAGCTAGTTCTTCACTGCTCTGAAATAATGGTCAGTACATAAGGCTATGTTTGGGTACAACATAAGGTGATTGTGAGAAACGTATGTAGTCAAGATGGAATTTGTTCCTCTTATTCGTTGAGAGCATGATGTCTAAGGCCTGATTAAGTTAAATCAACAAGGAATGATCATTCTGTGTCCTTGGATTTAACATGACATCTGTAACAAAAGGATAGATGATTGATTCACCTAAATCATTTCAAGTTGGATACTTGAAGGGGATGATGTTATTGAATGGCTTTAAGTCACGTGTATTAAGGGTAGTAAACCGTTGTTAGGCGGTATTTACTGCTTGCATCAATCTTCTATGTATCTTGTGCAAGTGGGAGATTGTTGGATTCTGTATGCCCAAGACACATAGAACATTGATGTGGTTAGTACGTTGTGATCCAAGTCGGGTCATACCAATAACAAGCTTAGCAAACACCAATTAATATTTAATTGATGATATGATCATGCAATTAAATAATTACACCAATTTAGAAAATGGGTTTTCTAAATAAATTATATGTGAGAATGAACAAATTATGAGGATATTTTGTTCATGGTTATTATTTGTTATGTTGTTTAAATTAATCAAGCAACATCAAATAATAAAAGTGTGTGTGTGCATATTTTATATAATTAAAGGTTAATTATGTAATTTATAAGATTAGCCAAATTAAAAGAGTCAAAAAAAAAGGGGGAAAACCCTAATAAGGGTATGGGGATTTTTCGGCCAAAAAAGGCCTCTCCCCTCTCTTTCTTTTCTTGTTTTTGAAACAAGAAACTCTCTATGAACATACACACATCTGATCTACTCCTCTTTCTCACATGAAATCGCACAAGAACTCGAGTTTCTCTTATGGAAGAGAAGTCATACGGCTGGAACAAAGCCTTTGACATCTTTTGATGTTTCACGGCTGAAAAGGTTTTCAGCAGGGGTTTTTGATGCGATTTTTGGTGTCAAATCCTAGCAAATATGGTGTTTCTTGAAGGCTTGTGGGTATGAGCACTTGAGGACACCTATCCTTGGTGTTTTGGCCATCCAAGGACAGCCACTTATTCAACAAAACGTGATTTCCAGCAGCTCTAATGTCGATTCTTCAAATCGCCCATAAAGGTAGTTTGTTGATGTTGTTTTGGTTGTTTTAGCTTGTTGATAACTAGTTTATTCACATACATATGATCCTATGTCTTTGGGTTTGTTGAAATTAAGTTATGAACATCTATTTTCATATTACAAATGGTATTTGTTAAATATTTATCCGCTGCGTTTTTCCTGTTTAAATGGTTAAACAACATTGTTTTGGCCTACAAACCCAACATAACTTGGTACATGGTTTGCCTAAAAAAGAATTTTTTTGCAACGATAACTATGTTGCATGCCTGAAAGAGAAGCAACACAAGGCATCTCACAAATATAAAAGTGTTAACTCCATCACCACTCCATTAAAATTTTTGCGCATGGATCTATTTGGTCCCACAAGTATAATGAGCATTGGAAGGAAATCATACTGCATTGTGATTGTTGATGATTTTACATGATTTACATGGGTATTCTTTTTAAGATCTAAAGATAAAACTACTGAAACATTAAAATCTTTTATTCTTAAAATAGAAAATCAAATTAATCATAAGGTTAAGATAATCAGAGATGATCAAGGGACTAAGTTTAAGAACCTCATTCTTGACTCATTTTGTAACTCAAAAGGGATTCCAGACAATATAGTGCTCCCAAAACACCTCAACAAAATGGTGTTGCTGAGAGGAGGAACAGGACACTTATTGAGGCTACTCGAACTATGTTAGCTGATTCCAAACTACCTCTAAAATTCTGGGCAGAGGTAGTCAGCACTGCATGCTATGTGCAGAACAGGGTTCTCATAGTTAAGCCACATGGAGAAACCCCTTATGAGCTATGGAACAAGAGGCCACCGTTCATTGGTTTTTTAAGGTCCTTCGGCTGCAGGTGTACCATACTTAACACAAAGGACATTTAGCAAATTTTGCTAAAAAGCTAGATGATGCTATCTTTGTTGGATACTCCTCAAGTTCTAAAGCTTATAGAGTTTACAACATCAAGAATCAACAATTTGAGGAATCATCCAATATTGTTGTCAATGAGCACCCTCCTTGTGCTAGGGGGAGTGGCCTTGATCATATTTTCGACTTAGAATTGTTTCCAAACTATTCTAAACCATCTTGTGAGAATATTTTAGCTGGAACAGGTGCTCCAAGTGATTCTGATGCTGATCAACTGTTTGAGCTACCTAGACCTCTTCCAAGTTCTCCAAGAGCTGCTATAAATCAAGCTCCCACTATTGGCAAATCTAATAGTATAACTATGTCAATGGATAGTGGAGCTTCAACCAATGATTCACTTCTTGACCCTTAAACTTCATTAGGTGTCCCTACATAACACCAAGCTGATGAAAGTAGCATCTTAAAGGAACGGGCAACTGTTAATTGCTTCACAGCCAACAAATGATGATGTTTCTCATTCATTCAATCAGTCCTCATTGAATGAGTTTGAGACAGCAGCTGGACAAAGTGTTCAAGATCCTGAGCAAAATATGTCCAATCTGGATCTATCTTTGCAACTGGAAGTGATTCCTCGACTAATGATTCATAACACTCATATGGCTGAGAACATCATAGGGGATGTCTCTGAAGGTGTGAGAACAAGAGGACAGACTTATCATGGAAATTTCTGCTTGTACTCATGCTTCTTGTCCCAAATGGAACCCAAGAAGGTAGAAGATGCCTTAAAAGATAGTATCTGGGTTGAATCGATGCAAGAGGATCTGCTTCAATTCAAGAGACAAAAGGTTTGGAACCTTTTCCACTACCATCTGGTCAAGTACCTAAAGGCACTAAATGGGTTTTCAAAAACAAGAGAGATACAGAGGTTTGATTATCAAGAACAAGGCAAGATTGGTGGTTCAAGGATACACTCAAGAGGAGGGAATTGATTATACTGATGTGTTTTGAACCTGTTGCAAGACTTGAGGCGGTTAGGATCTTCCTTGCTTATGCTGCATCCAAGAATTTCATGTCTATCAACTTGATGTCAAGTGTGCCTTTCTATATGGAGATATAGATAGGGAAGTCTATGTGTGCCAGCCACCAGGATTTGAAGACCCACAGCACCCCAACTATGTATGCAAATTGGATAAAGCTCTATATGGGCTGCACCAAGCACCTAAGCTGTGGTACGACACTTTGTCTCAGTTTCTTCTAAAGAATGGTTACACTAGAGATACCATTGATAAGAATTTCTTCATAAGGATGTCTGGAAAGGACATCTTGCTTGTCCAAGTCTATGTTGATGACATCATATTGGTTATTCAAACGACCAAATGTGTAAAGACTTTGAAAGCATCATGAAAAAGAAGTTTGAGATGAGTTCCATGGGAAAATGGACTTTTTCCTTGGAATTCAGGTGAACCAATGAAGAAAGGGTTTTTCATCAATCAATCTAAGTGTGTCAATGACATCTTAGAAAAATTTGAAATGAAAGATTGTAAGCCTGCCAAGACACCCATACCCAGAAACCATAATCTTTGTCCTGACCTTGAGGGGGAGGATACTGACCAGCATTAGTATAGGGCGATTATTGGTTCTCTGATGTATCTCATAGCAATTAGACTTGATATCATATTTGCAACTTGCATTTGTGCAAGATATCAGGCTGCTCCTAAGGTGTCTCACCTAGTTGCTACCAAGAGAATCCTTAGATACCTCAAAGGAGCACCTAAATTAGGTCTCTGGTATCCAAGGAACAATAATTTTAATCTCTATGGATACTCTAATAGTGACTATGGTGGTTGTAACATTAACAAGAAATCAACATCAGGTGGATGTTAATTTTTTGATGGAAGGATCATCTCATGGCAATGCAAGAAACAATCATGTGTCTCTGCATCAACTGCTGAAGTTGAATACATTGCTGCTGCAAGTTGCTGGGCTCAGCTGCTATGGATTCAAAACCAGATGTTAGACTATGGATTCAACTTTATGAGCACTCCTATCCACATTGACAACAATAGTGCTATCTCCATCACTGAAAATCCTGTGAAGCACTCCATGACAAAGCATATTGATATCAAGTATCATTCATTAGAGATATTCATGAGAAGAATCTAATTAAGCTAATAAAACTTGATTCAGATGAACAATATGCTGACTTGTTCACCAAAGCTTTAAATGAACAGAGATTTAAGTATCTTATTACAGCAATCGGTATGATAAACATGATTAATTTACATCTTTTAAAAACCTTTTAAGATGTAATGTCTTATGTCACTACAATCTAAGCCCTGTTACAAAAGGTCTCTCTCTGAAATTTTCACTAAGTATAAATTCTTCCTAAGAGGAATTAACTCTCGGAAGAGGTTTTACATATCTTCCGAAGCAAATTTCTCCCAGGATAATTTTCTTCTTGGAAGAGTTTTTAGTCTCAGAAGAAGCGACTAATTACATATCAGATTTACTTCCGAACCCTATAAAACTCTCCATTCGGAAAGCAATCCTTACCTTCGGAAATAGAACTTTACCTTCAGAAGTGAGAATTGCCTTTGAAAGATAAATTACCTTCGGAAATACTTTATACTCGGAAGAGAGATTTTACTGTGTAACGGAAATCTTTTGGGCCCCACACTGTAAAAACTAAAGATTTTGTTAATGATGTCAGATTATTTAATTAAACTAAACCTTACCGCCCCTGTCATATCTCCCACTAAAACATCACATCATCTTATCCAAACACCTTCTACCGCCATTTCATCCTCTTTTAAATAATCCCAATATTTCACTTTCATCTTCTTACCACATTTTACTGCCTTAAAAGCTTTCTTCATTCTTAATTTACCCAAGTCCAAACTCATCTACTTTCACCTTTCTCAAATGACACTTAACCCTCAGCACAATCAAGTCGCACTTCTTGATTCTTCAAAAGATGCCGACTTCTCTGATATTATTTCTTTTCTTACCCAATCATCTTATTACACTGCCCTGACTATTAACCCTACTGTTTATTCCAATCATATGGCTGAATTTTGGGAAAATGGTCAGATTAAAACCCTAAATGGGGTTTGTGTAATAAGATCAAGCATTTATGGCCAAGAGCTGGTCATTACTGAATAACTCATCAAGGAGCATCTCGAGCTTCACGATGAAGGTGCCCCCACCGAGTTCCCTAAAGAAGATTTGGACAATACCTACATCCAAATGGGATATGGTGGAGACGTTAGTAGGTCCACAGTCTACAAGTTCAACTTTTCATACAACTGGAAGTTCCTGCTGCATGTCGTTGTTCATTTTCTGCCCAATAAATCTAGGGGATGGTATCAAAATCCATACGAACTAGGGTGTCTAGTTCATGGAATGGTGAGAAGCCTCAAATTCAACTACTCAAGATTGTGCTAACAAATCTCATGGAAATCTCCAGCGGGAAACATTCTTCACGTATCCAAGATTTTTTCAGCACATAATCAACTATGAGTTGGACAAGAGTCAGTTGTCTTTGCAGCTGCTCTGATTGTCCCTCAAATGTGGTCGACCATCTTCAAGACTTTGAAGAAAGTGTCCACCAATTTCACTAGAAGATACACTGCTCTGCTTCCAGGTATGACTGAGCAAATAGCTCCTGGTGACATCCCTGTTAACCCCACAGGTGATGAGCCCACACTAGCAACTGCCCTCACACTACTAAATCTACCTCTCATCCCATCATCATCACATATCAAAGATGCCCCAAACAAACCCTTGTTAAATCTACTCTAATTGAACAAGCTCCTCTTATGTAATCCAAAAAGACTAGAGTGGAACAATGGGCTCCCACTCAGTCTAAGGTCTCACCATCCTTTACCATTGACCTTAATATGGGTCTTAAGTCTCCTTAGTCTCAAACCCATAAGCCATCAACCAAGCTGAAAGCCCTTAGGGTGAGTATCTATACTCTTTGAGCAGCCACAAAGGGATGGCCCTCCCATAGGCTCAATGCTTATAGACATTGATCAAGGTACCAGGTCAGTAGGTTTAACCTCTCTATCCTTTACTAACCTTCTTTTCAAAACTGATGAAGAGATTACGTCTCTTCACGGAAATGAAGTTGATCTACAACACTCTCTCAAAGATCAACAGATCCTAGAGAGACCTCTTATCTCTAGCCCCTATCAACAAGCCTTTACTGAGGTGAGTCCCACTAATGTGGAGGGGACTCATGCAGATTCAGCTGCCACTACAGAGACTAAATCTTCAGCACCATGCCTTTTTATGACTCTAAAAGAGACATAATTAAGCAAGGGAAACCAGGGTGCCAAGAAACCACATCTGGTGGTGAGGATGAACATACTAGGTATGTTACCTTATCTCCCCATGATTCTTCAAAAGAAGATGAGGGAAGATTACAACTCACCATTCAAGACCTGCTTTCTAAAGTCTAAACCTTGAATCCAAGGTCAGGACTTTAGAGGATAGGTCCACCGCTCAGCAACTTGAGATTGACAGTCTCAAGGCTGAACTAGCTAAGAAACAAATTAAGAGATCTGTTAGGCATGTACCCATTCAGGTCTCCTTGACCACTTCCTCCAGCTCATCTAGCTCTTAAGATGATGCTACCAAAAAGGGGGAGAATGTTTAGAGACAAACACCTGAGGAACCATTGAGCCAAACCTTAACTTCCAGATATTCAGCTCCCATTGCAACTACCTTTCTTGAGCCATCCTAAGTTGTACTGCAAATAGACCCAAGGATGCTCAGATATCTTTATAGGCTCTTTTCCAAGTTTCTATTGAGATCTTCTCTAGATCAGCCTAGCCCTGATGTGGCTATGATGTACTTTAGAGTTGAAGAGCTTCAGAGTTTAAGTGCACCTTCTACCACTATGGAAGAAGTTGGTCAACCTAAGGTACAAATAGAACCTGACATTCAATTCAAAGGGGAAATAAGGACTCATGGCCTAGCAACCAAAATAGTTGGGACAAAAACTGCACTCCCTCAAACTTCCGAAGCTGAAGTCAAAGCCTCAGAAGAATAAGCTGAGTCTTCCGAAGCTGAAATGGAAGATGCGGAAGGATTGTCTCATTGTCCGAAGACCTAATCATCACAGATGCAATTCTACAACTGGCATCTGAAGTGAATAGTGAGGACTTTCTGAACCAACCTCTAATCCTATTTGAGGTCATAGATGTTATGACGGGCATGTTATGATGTATGTTTGATGCTTATGCATGATGATGTGTATGATGTATGTTATGTATGTATGATGCCACATATGATGATGTTGACCGTTGATGTTGATGTTCCTTATTTTCTATGATTATTTTCCCTTGGCTTTACGTTGAATGTTAATGAATGAAATGAAAGTATTATGTAACGTAAAGTGGAAGATAATGAAAAGAGAAACATGATGAATGAATGCATGCATTAATGAACGAATGAAAGTATGAAAGGCTTGCAAGCAAACGTATGGAGGTTCACACCCAATGAAGGGTGTTAGCTCAACCATGTGCGGGTTAGCTACCCCAGAAGGATGCACACTGGGGCTTGATCCATGTGATTAAGCAGATGTATGGAGAATCACACCCAATGAAGGGTGTTAGATCAACTGTGTGTGGGTTAATTACCCGAGAAGGATGCATACTAGGGTCTAATCCCTGTGATTGACCATATGTATGGGACCCTTGCCGCTCACCCTAAGTGACTAGAGTAAGCTTCGTGCACAATGTTCGGGGTCTATGAAAAGACCTCAGGCCTAGTACGTGTAACATCCGCCATTTTTCCAAGTTAAAACCCAAACCTGAACTCATTTTGAGCTTCCATTATTAATTTACTTAATAAATGGATCAAATACATTAAATATGTAATCAACTTATTGATTGATAAATAATTCTTTTTCAAAAAATTATAAAGTTTATTAATCATGTTACAACAAATAACTAAATGGAAAAGACTTATTAAAACTTATAAAGTTATAAAATGAATTTTAATAAACTTATAAAGTTTAATTAGTAATTATGAATTTTAAATACTGATAATAAATAATCAAATTAAAAAAGTTTATAAGTTTTATAAAAGTTATAAAGATTAACAAATAAATAATTTGATTGATTATTCAAATTAGTTTTATAAAGTCTATTAATATTTTATAAAAAAAAGTTGTTAAAATTAGAGTCTTCAAGAATTTAAATTTTATATTATAATTATTCTTTTATTTATTTAAATTATTTATTTTTATATTTATTTCAAATTCCAATCATAACCCCCTTTTAAAAGACTTATAAATCACCATTAACACCATTCATAACATTCTCCTAACCTCAAGTATAAAAGCAAGGCTTAGGCCTCACTTTTCATTTGCTCATTCTCTAAAAATCTTACACTCATATCTTTCTTTTATCTATTGGATATGATCAATTTGAAGAATTTTATTTTACAAGAGATTTCAGGAATTCTTAATACTAATGTAATCTTTTATTACTTTTATATTAATTTTAATAATCCTAACATCCAATTGTTTTCATGACTTTATATTATTACTATTATTCTTTCTTCCACAAAATCTCTTTTTATTTTAATAATTATCATTTGATCATTAACATTTTAATAATCACTAATCTTATAACAATCACTAACATTCCTAAATCAAGCTAACAACACACTAACATAAACAAAGAATCCCGTTTGCATATGGACAGCTATGCCGCCGCATTCGGTTATTCCACAAGATTATTATTCTAAATGATGGCTATGCCAAAGTCTTAGAATATTTTTATAACTCAAATGAAGACTAATATACCATATATTGATATAATAAAATGTTCTAACCCGTTTCATGCTTTAATGATTTTAAAAGTGCACATAAGTGCCTTACTACAATTCTGGCAGAATATAATCTTACTTCAACCAACCATAACTTGATCATAACAAACTAAATTTGAGTAAACGCATTCTCCAATGTTATTTTCATTGAATTAACTTTTCAACGACAGTTTATACATCTTCAAACTCAATCAGACGACTCAACAATAGCCTTCACAGGATAAGTGCGCATTTCAGCACCTTTCTCTTGTGCTGCTTGTTTGACCTATTTAAGATCTTTTCATAAAATTGTTTCTGAATTAAAGTTGTCGGGAGACTTTGAACTAATCAAGTATAAATTTTTATAATTTTATGAAACCGTTTTCTATTTTTAAAACACGTTCAAACACATACCAAACATTCTGTCCAAAATCTAATATTGATGCAATAATCCTTTTTCAATCTACCTTTCATTTTTAGCATTCTTTAAACGTCCTAATTTCTTGTAATGAATTTCAATCTCAAGTTATTGTTCTTTTTTATTATTTAGGACATCACTTTGACTCTTGACATTCACGTTTTCTTATGTACTCTACAACCACCACTATACTTGTGAGTTTTCCATGTGAGTATTTCTATACCCCTTTTTCATATTTTCACACTTTAGGGTGAAACATGTTACCTTATATCGTTGCACTTGTAAAATATTTGATTCTTGTAAACTTATGGAAATTCACTTGTATGTTGTGTTTAGTTGATCTTTGTAGCTACCATGTAATGTCGATTAGATTATTTAAAAGAGGGTGAATTGGCGGTAGAGGTGTTTGGATAAGGTGATGTGATGATTTAGTGGATGACGTGACAAGGTCAGTAAGTTTAGTTCAGTTAAATAATCAGACATCATTAACAAGATCTTTAATTTTTACAATGTGGGGCCCAAAAGATTTCCGTTACACAGTAAACTTTCTCTTCCAAGTATAAGGCATTTTCGAAGGTAATTGTCTTCCGAAGGCACTTACTACTTCCAAAGGTAAAGTGTTACTTCCGAGAGTGAAGATTGCTTTCCGAATGGAGAACTTTATAAGCTTCGGAAGTAAATCTGATATATGATCAATCGCTTCTTCCGAGACTAAAAACTCTTCCCAGAAGAAAATTATCCTTTGAGAAATTTTGATTCAGATATGTAAGATATCTTCTGAAGGTTAATTCCTCTTCGGAATAATTTATACTTAGTGAAAAACTTCAAAGATAGAAACTTCTTATAACATGGCTTAGATTGTATTGACATAAGACATTACATATTAAAAGCTTTTCAAAAGAGGTGAACTAATCAATGTTTATCATTGCAATAGCTGTAATGAGATACTTAAATCTCTATTCATCAAAAGCTTTGGTGAACAAATCTGCATGTTGTTTATTTAAATCAACTTGATTTAATGAATCAAATTCTTCTCATGAATATCTCTAATGAAATGATACTTGATATCAATATGTTTTTTGTCTTGGAGTGCTTCACATGATATTTAGTGATAGAGATAGCACTACTGTTGTCAATGTGGATAGGAGTGCTCATAAAGTTCAATCCATAGTCTAACATCTGATTTTGAATCCATAACAGCTGAGCACAACAGCTTGCAGCAGCAATGTATTCAGCCTCAGCAGTTGATGTAGAGACACAGGATTGTTTCTTGCATTGCCATGAGATGATCCTTCCACCAAGAAATTGACATCCTCCTAATATTGATTTCTTGTCAATGTTACAGCCACGTAGTCACTGTTAGAGTATCCATAGAGATTAAAATCATTGTTCTTAGGATACCAGAGACCTATTTTAGGTGCTCCCTTGAGTTATCTGAGGATTCTCTTAGCAGGAGCTAGGTGAGACACCTTTGGAGCAGCCTGATATCTTGCACAAATGCAGGTTGCAAACATGATATCAGGTCTACTAGCTGTGAGATACATCAAAGAACCAATAATCACCCTATACTGATGTTGATTAGTATCCTCCCCCTCAAGGTCAGGACAAAGATTATAGTTTCTTCGTATGGGTGTCTTGGCTGGCTTACAATCTTTCATTTCGAATCTTTCTAAGATGTTATTGACATACTTGGATTGATTGATGAAAAACCCTTCCTTTAATTGCTTCACCTGAATTCCAAGGAAAAAGTCCCTTTTCCAATTAAACTCATCTCAAACTTCTTCTTCATAATGCTTTCAATGTCTTTGCATATTTGGTCGTTTGAGGAATCAAATATGATGTCATCAACATAGACTTGAACAAGAAAAATATCCTTTCCAGACTTCCTTATGAGGAGAGTCTTATCAATGGTACCTCTCGTGTAACCATTCTTTAGAAGAAACTAAGAAAAAGTCTCATACCACAGCCTAGGTGCTTGGTGCAGCCCATATAGAGCTTTATCCAATCTGCACACATAGTTGGGGTGTTGTGGGTCTTCAAATCATGAAGGCTGGCACACGTAGACTTCCCTATCTATATCCCCATATTGAAAGGCGCACTTGACATCAAGTTGGTAGACAGTGAAATTCTTGTATGCAGCATAAGCAAGGAAGATCCTAACTGCCTCAACTCTTGAAATAGGTGCAAAGACATCAGTATAATCAATTGCCTCATCTTGAGTGTATCCTTGAACCACCAGTCTTACCTTGTTCTTGATGATCAAGCCTTTGTGATCTCTCTGGTTTCTAAAAACCCATTTTGTGCCTATAGGTACTTGACTAGATGGTAGCGGACATAGGTTCCAAACATTTTGTCTCTTGAATTGAAGTAGCTCCTCTTGCATCGATTCAACCCAGCTACTATCTTTCAAGGCATCTTCTACCTTCTTGGGTTCCATCTGGGATAGAAAGCATGAGTACAAGCAGACATTCCCATGATGAGTCTGTCCTCTTATTCTCACACCTTTAGAGACATCCCCTATGATGTTCTCAGCTGGATGAGTGTTATGAATCCTTAGACGAGGAATCACTTCAAGTTGCAAAGATAGATCCAGATTGGACGTATTTTGCTCAAGAGCTTGAACACTTTGTCTAGCTAATGTTTCAAACTCATTCAATGAGGACTGATTGAAGGAATGAGAAATAACATCAATTATTGGCTGTGAAGTAGCATTAACAGTTCCATGTTCCTTCAAGATGCTACTTCCATCAGCTTGGTGTTGTGTAGGATCACCTGATGAAATTTGAGGATCAGCAGGTGATTCACTAGTTGAAGCTTCACTATCCCTTGATATAGTTGTACTATCAGATCTGCAAATAGTCAAAGCTTGATTTGTGACAGCTCTTGGAGAACTTGGAAAAGGCCTGGTAGCTCAATCAATTGATCAACATCAGAATCACTTTGGACCTATTCTAACTAAAACATTCTCACAAGATGGTTTAGAATAGTTTGGAAACAATTCTAAATTAAAAATATGATCAGGGCCATTCCCCCTAACACAAGGACAGTGCTCACTCACAAAAATATTGGATGATTAGTCAAATTGTAGATTCTTGATGTTGTAACTCTATAAGCTTTAGAGCTAGAAGAGTATCCAACAAAGATAGCATCATCCGAAATTTCAGCAAAATTTTCCAATTTGTCCTTTGTGTTTAGTATCGTACACCTGCTGCCAAAGAACCTTAGAAAGCCAATGAATGGTGGCCTCTTGTTCCATAAACCATAAGGGGTTTTTCCATGTGGATTAACTACAAGAATTGTGTTCTGCAAGTAGCATGCAATGCTGACTGCCTCTGCCCAGAATGTTAGAGGTAGCTTGGAATCAGCTAACATAGTTCGAGCAGCCTCAATAAGTGTCTTGTTCCTCCTCTTAGCAACACCATTTTTTAAGGAGTTTTGGGAGCCTATACTGTCTGGTAATCCTTTTTCAGTTATAGAATGAGTCAAGAACGAAGTTCTTAAACTCAGTCCCTTGATCACTTTTTATTATTCTAACCATGTGATCAATTTGATTTTCTAGTTTAAAAATAAAAGATTTTAATGTTTCAACAGTTTCATTTTTAGATCTTAAAAAGAATACCCATGTAAATCTTGTAAAATCATCAACAATCACAAGGCAGTATGATTTCCTTCCAATACTCATTATACTAGTGGGACCAAATAGATACATGTGCAATAAGTGTAATGGAGTGTGATGGAGTTAACACTTTTGTATTTGTGAGATGCCCTATGTTGCTTCCCATTCAGGCATGCAACATAGTTATCTTTGCAGAAATATTCCTTTTTAGGCAAACCATGTACCAAGTTATTTTTAGCCAATTTATTCATTGTATTAAAATTTACATGACACATATGTTTATGCCATAGTTTTGACTCATCAATATCAGCTTTGGAAAGAAAGAATGATACTTCACCCATTGGGGAAGCATTGTTCATATCTGGATTATACATATCCCTTTTTCTGGGAGATCTAAGAAGCACCAATTCTGGAGGAATTGTCATCCCATGTTTGAGGATAACGTACTCATGTTCTGTAAAGAGCATTTGGTGGTTTTGATCACAAAACTAAGAAACAATTAACAAATTATGTTCAAGCTATTTGACAAAGTTAACTTTGACAACTTTTAAATTTCCATTGGATATACTTCCTCTGCCAAAAATATATCCTCCGGCCTCATCTCCAAATTGGAAAGGACCTCCATCATAATGTTGAACTTGTTGAAGGAGAGATCTGTTCCCTGTCATGTGCCTGGAGCATCCACTATCCACAATCTAGACATTGTTATTCTTGTCATATGGATGTCCCTACACACAAGATAAGATAATTAGTTTTGATTGGAAACCCATGCCTTGTTGGTGTTGGGTTCTTCTAATGATAGTGACATAATTGAACTAAAGGTTAAGCATGGGGGTTCAATGGATGTCTTTGAAGAAGTGGTTTGGGCTACAACATCCTTCTTGATCTTCCAATCCATCTTTTGGTTGACCATTGAGGAAGACTCTTTTGAGGCTTGCACAACATGGCATTCTTTCGAAGCTTCTTTCTTTTTGGAAGAATCATTCGCCACCTTTTCTTCCAGTGCAGTCTTCTTCTGGGGTGTTTTCTAGGGAGTTCTTCTGTTCTTTTCATTTTTAACAACTTTAGCTTTCGAAGCCATTTTCCATTCGGAAGAACAATTTTCTTCCGAAAGCAACCTTGCTTCGGAAACCAGCTTTCCCTTTTTCATCACTTGGACCATTTGATAGGGTCCAAATGAGAAACCTTCTTTGATTCTTTCTTTCATAACATTGTTTGCATAATGTGTGCTAGCTGGATTGTAGTACACTCTTTAGCCATATGGTTATGTAGACCACACGTTATGCATGCAATGTTAGTCTTTGGGGAGCTTGAGGATTTCTGTTTATTGTTATTTTTGTCTTTATGAGCAATCTTTCCCTTCAACTTTTGATCCTTTGGTAGGACAGGAGTGTTGTTACTACACTCCTTTCCTGGGTCAGAGTTACCTACCACTTGGAATCTAGCTGAGATGAATACACCCTTTTGTTTTTCATCAATCATCAGCTTGGACTAAGCCACTTTCATACCAATTCTTCTTGCAGCGTTAGCTACTCTTCTTCTGGCTTTGGTGGTTAGGATTTGTTCTTCACTGGGAGAGGTGGGTTGAATTACGTGTTCCTTCCCTGTGGTGGCCTCTATTATTGCATCATTCTTGAACTCAGGTGAAGATGGGTCAGCTGATGGGACCTCTTTCTCTTCAGTACCGCATCTAGGTTATCTTATGGACTCATAAGAATGTGGTGGAGCAATTTCATTGGTTCCCAACCTCTTTTGTTTTGATAACATATTTTCGAGTGAGAGTATGATGCAATAATAGATTGGAAGTTCTATTCAGAAATAGCATACTTCCTGGCTTGAGCCTCAGCAGTGACAAGCTGGGCTTGAGCTTCTGACAAATTGGATATTAAATCCTTTATTTGAGTGTTATAATTTTTATGTTCATGTTTTAACAAGGACACAGTTTTCTCTGACTCTTCAATTTTTCTTTGATAGTTAGATTTAGCCCTTTTAAAATCAGATTTCAAAACATTTAGAGACTCATTATCGGATTTAATCTCCATATTGTAGTCCCGATACAGTTTAACCTTATGAATACATGCAGGAGTACAGAGATGTTCATATACCTTACTATCATCTATCCCTGCCATGAGTGCTTGAGTAGGAGTCACATCCTGTACCATCAAGCTCCAGTCAACTTCTTGAGCCATTGCAGCTGGCTCTGTTGACTTTCTAGTGGGCTTTGATGTAAAGGGATGTGTGGAGGCCTGTGGGGTTCCCGAATTTGACTTGGGAGCCTTGCATTCCCTTGCAAAATGACCAAGCTTGTTAGAGTAGTAACATTTAGCCTTGGTTTTGTCAAACCCAAATTTGCTGTTGGTTGGGTTGTGGGGAAATTGCCTTCTAGTTCTCTTGAAGAACTTCTTTGCTCTATAGGTTAAAATAGCCATTTGTTGGACAACGTCCACGTACTCCGCATCATCTGGACTGAAGCACTCCAGATCATCAAAGCATTACTGAAAATCACTAGAGTGTCGATTTCCTAAGACAAAGGCATAGTTGTCCTGAAAGGAACTATGCTGAGTCTGTTGAGACATTGGGGTCTCAGGAAATATGATGTATGGTCCAGATGAGAAGGATGACTGCCGGGTGTAAGTCAGCTACTATTAAGGTTGTGTGGGTCCTGAGCCTTTAGCAACCATCAAGGCGTTGCTAGCAGGAAGACTCAGGGGTCTGCTTGTCTGATGGCATTTCTTGCTCTCCATATCCAAATGGTATCCATCAAGGATGCCATAGAGTTCGGTCATGGTGAGAGTGTTCATATTTTCTGTTCTCTTGATAGAGACACAGTAGAATGTCCACTCATTAGGAAGAGCACTCATGAATTTCCTTGTGAGGTCTCCAAGTTCAGGAGTAATCTTCACAGACTGAAGGGAAGAAATGAGATCGATGTACCTGAAATATTCTCACTGAGAGTGTCTCCAGCAATATAGGTCAAGTTCTCACACTGCTGCTTTAGTGAGTCCTTCTTGGAGTCATTTGAGCTAGAGTACATTTGAGTAAGTGCATCAAATAGTTCTTTAGCTGACTTACAATGCTCAAACCCCACCATCATGGATTTGAGTATTTCAGTCATAAGAATAGTCATTGCATTGCTGCCAACGTCCATCTTCTTCCGGTCCTCATCAGAGTACTCTTCAACAGCCTTTTCTATCATAGCATCATTTTCATCAGGTGCTAACACCTTGGGTTTATATGGCCCATTAACAATAGAATACCACATCTTGTTGTCTTGATACCTTATGAAGCCTTCCATATGTCTGCTCCATGACTTGAAGTGTTCAGGGGTGATGATGGGAGCTTTAGTCATTGTTCCCATCTCTACTTCAGACTTGTTGAGGGCCATTTTGAGTGTGGTGTAAAGAGGAGTGAAAAACAGGTTGATTAGGATGGCAAGATCTCATAATCAATAGCCTAAATCAAGAGCCTAAAGAGCTCTGATACCAATTGAGGATCGGTTTTTATCACTTAACACTTGTTTTTTCTCTCAAACTCACTTAAGTTACACTCAACCCAGATGAAGCAGAGTCCGTTCTAAGAGTTAATAGTAATATAATAAGTAGCAAAGAACACAAAGATAATTTTCAAGGTACTTGCATATATTGCTTCTCAACTCAAAGTATTACAAGACTCTTACAAGCATGATGTTATGAGTTACAATGAGTAACTATATATAATACTACCTACAGCTAGATATACTTTGAGACCAGCTAGAATCCATTAACTTAAGCTATAGTTTAAGGTATCTTAGATAAAGTCTTATCTAAGATATGGTAGTCATGACATGTCCATGACATACCTTTTGTCACCAACTAAAGTTGCTAACTAGTACTAACATAAAAAGGTGAACAGTGTAATGAAGTATGGTCAACTGCATGGCCTTTTGGGAAAACTCCGTGAATTATCAGAAGTCTGTAGCGGAGTGTCAAAGACAAAACTTGTTGGACCAAAAGAACCAATGAGCCTGATCAGAAAAACCTCTAAGTCCCACAGACATAACAACTGCTGAAGAAGATCACAAGCTAAAGACATGAGCAGATTACAAGGTCTGAAGACAAAGTCTGAAGCCATCAGCTGAAGACAAAGTCTGAAAGTAAAGTACTGAAGAACAAAGACTAAAGACAAAGACTGAAGACCGAAGTGATTAGTAGTTGTCACAACAGCTGAAGTAATTAACTTCAGTAGTTGTGATGGTTTCCTTTCAGTACTTGTAATTCACTTTTCAGTATTTATAGTTTTAGTAGTTGTAGTCAGTAGTTTTATGTTTTTGTAGTTAAGCATTCTCTGAGATGTAATCAGTAGTTGAGAACATTCTCAGTAGTTTGCATAGTTTCAGTAGTTTGAATAATTCTGTTAGATGTCACTATCAAGTGACATTAGCAGACGTCACATTTCCTATATAAGGAATGTTGACCTAGTTGTAATGTGTGACATGAGCCACCATGAAAGCATATGAATGAAATATTTCTTTTGCAGAATTCTCTCTTTCTATAACCGTTTACTGTTACATTGAATATCAATTGTGTTCTTGGAATTGTTTAATTCATTGTTCGAATTCCGCTGCAATACTGTCTAATTAATCAAACTTAGATCACTGATCCTAACAAATGGTATGAGAGCAGGTTAATCATTGATCGATCTAACAATTGATCATTGAAACTGCTATTTCGATATCTAAGTTTGGTTGAATTAGCATATTTGCAAGAATTGGTTATTGATCATTGAATTTCTGCTGCTTTCGGTTATTTGCTTTGAGTTTTCTCTTGGTTCATATTGGTTTGTTGTGTTTTGTTCTAAATCAGTTAAAACTTAATTGAATTTGGTTGAATCTGAGAATGACTACTCCTTATAATGACCCTCACAATACCGGTTCTTCAACCAAGCCTCCGATGCTGGTTAGGACTGAGTATAACATATGGAAACGAAGAATGCTTCATCACCTGTCTATTAACAGTTCAGGTTGTTGGACATCTGTGGTACATGGTCCACACAAGCCTGTGGTGAACAATCCGGAAACCAACCAAATGGTTCCGAAGAAGAAGGAACAATACTCAGATGAGGATTGAAAACTGTTTGAGATTGATGCTAAAGCGCATGGAATTCTGGCCATGGCACTGCCGAATGAAATCTATTCTCAGCTTATGCATCATGAAACTGCTCATGACCTCTAGAATGCATTGAAAGAACAATTTGGTGGAACAGATGAGGTATTAGCAAACAACAGAGAAATCCTTGCCCAACAATATGAGACATTCTCTCATAGGAAGGGTGAGTCACTGACTCAACAGTTTGAGCGTTTTTCCTGTTTGATCTCTGAGCTGAAAATGGTCAAACATGAATACACTAATAGCCAGATGAACAACAGATTCCTCAGATCACTGCCTGAGAGATGGGACACATATACCATTGTCCTACGCTCCAGTGCAAATCTGGATAGCCTATCTCTCACCCAACTCCATAGGAAACTGCTTACATTTGAAAGAGAGATAGAGCAGAAAAGGAAACTAGCATCATCAGGAAAGCTCACTGATGACTTTGTACCAGGGAACACTGCCTTGGTTGGTCATGAGTCGGAATATGCTGCATCGGAAAGCAACTATGATGAGCATATAGATTTCTCTTCAAACGGTTCAGATCATGCATTTGTTAGTGTTGACAGTCAGTCAGGCTGTAATAGTGACAATTTGTGTTTCATTATGGATGATTTAAAGGGTATTGCTGATGATGACTTAGAAGAGATGGATATTCTAAGCCAAATGGCCTTGATTAATATCAGACTCTCTAGCAAAACCAAAGTTGGTTTTGACAAGAGTAAGTTGAGGTGTCATAAATGCCACAAGCTTGGACACTTTGCAAGAGAGTGTAGATCAACTGGATCTAACTCCTCTGCACCCTTTGTGACTTTTCCAAGCAATAGTCCAGAAAACAGAGGGCAACATCCTGCTAGTTCTGGTCATCATTCACAACCTATATCTCCTGTATATTTTGTCCCTAAGGGTCCAATATCATATCAATATCCCTGCTATTACATGCCTCAGCCAAATCAAGTTCAAGTTCCTATTGCACAACAACCTCAAGCCTTACCTGAGCCTCAACCATCTCAATCATCTAAATCACAACCTCATTACAGCTTCTTCACCCCTGGTGTTGTTGACTGGAGAAGTTTACCAGATGATCTCTTTGGTAATGAGCAATTATTTGCTGGTGATGGTCAACATGGTGGTGAACATCCTTTTGGGAATCTAGCTCTCATGGCCTTGGAGTCTACTGAGAGTTCATGCTCCAATGCATCTTCATCATAGATAACCCAGGTATCCTCTAAGGCTAAGGCCAAGCTATGTTCTGAATCTTGCATAGCTGGATTTATCTCTATTAGAGAGGCAAATGTAGCTTTAATAATCAAAATCTTGAGCTTGAGCAAACTATTCCAAAAGAAAAGCTGAATATGAGTCTGTCCTTAAGGATAAAGATGATGAGATTTATAAGCTTAAATGCCAATTAAATGATGAAAAGGCTAAGCTAGAGGTCATTCTTCAGAACCACAGAGAACTCAAAGAAAAACTTGCAGTTACCCAAGTTGAGTGTGACCACTGGGTATCATCCTACAAGGGATTTGATATGCTGCTCAGCAAGCAATCTGCTTTGAATGTGAAGTTTGGAATAGGCTATAACCACATTGCCCACCTATAGATTTTACTCCAAAATCAATAGTAAAACCTGAAGGTGAAAGTAATTTCCAAACCACATCATCATGTGCATCATCCTCAAGTGATCACCCAAAATCACAAGATGAAATCAGTGTTCATACCTCAGCAAATCAATTGTCTGATGGGTCAACTACTAATAAGCACATGAAGCTGAGTACTTCAGATGTTGTCCCTCAAAGTATCTCAAGCACTGAAGGGAAAGACACATCATCTGAAAAGCATTTCAAATCAGCTGAAATAGAAGGATTAACAACTACTCATAGAGAACAGCTGAAGAACAAGTCTTCAATTGTTACAGATCCTTCAGTACTTAACACAAGTACTGAAAGGAGGAAAGTACTGAAGAGCACACCTTCAGTAGTTTCCATATCAGCAGTTGATCAATTCAAGATGAAGAATAAGCCATGTGAAATATGTGGTAAATTCAATCATCTTTCTGATGAATGTTGGTACAGAAAGGGTTCCAAACTCAACAGAGATAAGCTCATTAAAATCCAGATGGATGAAATAAAAATGAGTTTGAGACCAAGTTTGTACCACAGTCATCCTAATGTGATAAACCCAAGCCTTCATCCAAATCCAAAAAGAAGGATAGGTTTTATCATAAAACAGCTGATAGTGCTCCTCATGATAAACATCAGACTAAGTCTGTGAATTTCAAGGAGGAAATGGTGGGCCACAGGAACTCATCATACACAAGTACTGATATGTCACAAGAGCTTAAAGGTTTGGCTACAAATCAAACACAACTTGTTATGATGGTTCAGCATTTTTTGGGGAGAGTTAACCAACTAGATGCACCTATGATCAAACCACTGAAAAGGCATTCCAAGCCCAAATCCAAGGAATCCATTTCAGCAACATCTCCTTCTTCATGAGCTGTTAATCATAAGAAACAAGTTATGGTTAAATCTGTTGATGAAAACAGACCCAAAACCAAAAAGGTTTGGGTCTCAAAACCTAACTAGTTCTTTATGATAAATGCAGGGTTCTTCAGCATGCCAAAGGAGCATCTGGTATGTAGACAGTGGAGGATATATGCATATGACTGGGAGCAGTTCTCTTCTTAATGACTACTCTTAAGGAAAGAAGGGATTTGTTTCATTTGGAAATGATGCCAAGGGTTACATCATCGGGAAAGGATATGTGTCTAATGGAGATATCAGATTTGATGACGTTAACCATGTGGAGAATCTCAAGTATAATCTACTGAGTGTTAGTCAGATGTGTGATAAAGGTCATGTTGCACTTTTCACAAGCCAGAACTGCAGGATTCTATTTTCCCAAGTTCTAAGGCTGATTGACAAGGTATTGGATGATCATACTCTCCTGAAGGCCAACAGGATTGGAAGAGTATATGCCTTGGATTTGTCAAAGAAGATTGATTTGAAGGGTCATCCTTGTCTGTTCTCCAAAGCCTCTCTTGAGGAATCTAAACTGTGCCATAGAAGGCTGGGTCATGTTAATCTCAAAAACATGAATCAGCTGATCCACAATAGTTTAGTGAGAGGTCTACCAATAAAGGAGTTCCACTGTGATGAAACCTTCACTACTTGTTTAAAAGGAAAACAACACAAAGTCTCATTCCTTCCTACTAAAGAACCTAAGTCCACTGCCTGCTTGCAGTTACTGCACATGGATCTATTTGGTCCTGTGAGAGTGATGAGCATGGCAAAGAAGAAATACTGTCTGGTAATTGTGGATGATTACTCCAGATTTGTATGGACTTTCTTCTTGCATTCAAAGGTGAGGTTGCTCAGACGATTATAAACTTTGTGTTGTATGTTGAGAAGCAGTATTCCCTATCAGTCAAGTATAAAAGGAGTGATAATGGAACTGAATTCAGAAACCATACACTTGATGATTTTTATCTATCAAAAGGAATCAAGAGGCAGTTTAGCATCCCACAGACTCGAGAACAAAAAGGAGTAGTGGAGAGAAAGAACAGGACCCTAATTGAAGCTGCAAGGTCTATGTTGGCTGACTCTGGTTTGCCATTGACCTTTTGGGCTGAAGCTGTTAACACAGCTTACTATGTGCAGAATAGAGTGTTAGTAAATCAGAGGTTGATGAAGACTCCATATGAAGTTCTACATCATTTGGCTCCTCTAATTTCATTCTTCAAAGCCTTTGGGTGTCCTTGTTTCATTCTCAACACAAAGGATCAACTCCACAAATTTGATCCTAAGGTGGATGCAGGGTATTTTGTAGGTTATTCATCCACATGAAAGGCTTACAGAGTCTTCAACTGCAGAAAAAAGATAGTTGAAGAAACTTGCATGTGAAATTCAATGAATCTCCTAAGGATAAAATTCCACAAAACCCTGTGGAGTTGTTTGATCTGGACATACTGCAATATGTTCCTTATCAACCTCCAGCTGTTGCAGATCATGTGGATAAATCATCTTCTGCAGCAAGTCTTCCACCTGGTGGTATTGAAGATGATGATGATATCATTACTCACCTTTTCAAGTTTAGTGACCAACTGCCTGAGTCTACTAAACTTGATGTTTCTGTAGCTTCTGTAGCTCCATCCACAACAAATGCTGATGAGATTTCTAACTCCTCTACATCATTTGACTTGCCATCTAATACTTGGTTTCAAGAATCTGGATCACCATCTGCTGCTGCTGAACCAACTACAAACACTTGCACTGATCTTATAGTATACCAAGAGCTGAAGAATCACCCCATGTCTCAAATCATTGGTGATATCAATGCTGGTGTCTCAACAGAAGTCAATTGTCTAACTTCTGCTTTTATGCTCTCTTCATCAGTCAGCTAGAGCCAAAGAACTATCATGTTGCTTTGAGAGACAATGGATGGGTTGAAGCCATGCAGCTTGAGCTACTTCAGTTCAAAAAGCAGCAAGTGTGGGAACTGGTTCCTCTACGCCCAGGTAAGTGTGCAATAGGCACTAAATGGGTGTTTAGGAATAAAACTGATGAAAATGGGCTTATTGTCAAGAACAATGCTAGACTGGTTGTACAAGGGTTTTCACAAGAAGAAGGTATTGATTATGATGAAACCTTTGCCCCTGTAGCCAGACTAGAGGCAATTAGATTGTTCTTAGCCTATGCTGCATTCCACAATCTTAAAGTTTTTCAAATGGATGTCAAAAGTGCATTTTTATATGGTAAAATAAAAAAGAGGTATATATGTGTCAACCACTAGGTTTTGAGGACAATAAACATCCTGATTGGGTGTATCAACTTGATAAGGCTCTTTATGGGTTGAAGCAAGATCCTAGAGCCTGGTATGAAACACTTTCAAATTTTCTTCTTAAAAGTAATTTCACTAGAGGCTCCATAGATAAAACTGTGTTTATTAAGAAAGTGGAACAGCATAAGCTACTTGTTCAAATTTATGTTGATGATATTATTTTTGCATCCTCTGATCCCCAGTTGTGTGATGATTTTACAAGTTTAATGAAACAAAAGTTTGAAATGAGTGCAATGGGAGAATTATAGTTCTTTCTAGGCTTGCAAATCAAACAAAAGGCTGATGGAACCTTTATTCATCAATCAAAATATACAAAAGAACTTTTGAATAAGTTTGATTTACAAAATTGTAAGCCCTGTTCTACTCCCATGTGCAACACCACACAACTGGATGCAGATCAGAAAGGTAAAGTTGTTGATGAAACACTTTACAGATGTATGATTGGGTCCTTGATGTACTTAACAGCTTCTAGACCAGATATCATGTTTGCAACTGTGTTTGTGCTAGATTTCAGGCTGCTCCTAAAGAGTCTCATTTGATTGCAGTCAAGAGGATCTTTAGATATCTGCAAGGTACACAATCTCTAGGTCTTTGCTATCCTACTGACACTCATGCAAATTAGCTTTTTCAGATATTGACTATGCAGGGTGTAAGTTAACCTAGAAAGTCAACTTCTGGTGGATGTCAATTCCTAGGCAACTGTTTGATTTCTTAGCAGAGTAACAAAACAAACATCTGTTGCTACATCCACTGCTGAAGCAGAGTACATTGCTGCTGCAAGTTGTACATCTCAGGTACTCTGGCTTCAAAACCAATTATTGGATTATGGCATTATAGAGACTAAGACTCCATTATTAATGGATAGTGCTTCAGCTCTGTGTATTGTCAAGAATCCAATCCAGCACTCTAGGACCAAACATATAGAGATCAGACACCATTTTATTAGGGATTGTTTTGAAAAAGGTCTGATATTTACTAAGCCTTTGGATAGTTCAACTTTCCAAAATCTTGTGTTAAGGCTTGGTATGCTGCAGCTAGAATAAGTGATAACTACTGATGATCTCAGTAAACAAGTACTGATGATCATTATTAACCATGTCACAAATATGTACTGATTCTGTTAAAAGAAACTGATGCAGTTACAACTACTGATGTCAGAAAAATAGAAAGTATTGATGTCCTATGAAACACTGAAAACAGCTACAAAGTCTATGAGTAAGTGTTGAGGACAGTATGAAACAGCTGAAAAGCTAAGAATTGACGAAAACTACTGATGAGAATTTCCTCTCTTCAGTTGTTTCCACAAACTTTGTTTCACCCTAAACAGCTGATGACAAAACCATGTCTTCAGTAGTTTCACAACTACTAATGACTAATACCAAGTTCTTAGTTGTTTACAACAGCTGAGACAAAACCAAGTTTTCAGTAGTTTCACAACTACATGACTAAAACCAAGTCTTCAGTTGTTTTCAAACGTCTGATAGTTAAAACCAGTCTTCAGTTGTTTTCATAACAACTGATGCCAACACCAACACTTCATCTCGTTTTCTTTTCAGCCTTTTCTTAACCTATAAATACCTGCACTTATAGCAAAACGTTTCATTAGCCATTTCAAACCTTTTCTCTCTCAACAATGGCGACCATGAAACTCAAACCCCGACACAACTGTGTTGCCTACCTTTCGAAATCGGCTTTCTGGAACAAGTTTGACAATGCCATCGATCTTATGGTGGATTCCCAATACCGAACACCTTTCTTAGAATCCTACCATATACCCTGATTCCTTAACCCAGTTCTGGACCAACATCTCTGTAATAACCGGTGAAAATGATAGCCAACTCACTCTCCAGTCGTTGGTGAACCAGAAACAGGTGCTCATCACCCCCGACATCATTCTCAAACCCCTAATTTGCATGATGGCACCTATGTTAAGAATACCCGAAAGGCACCACTGATATGTCTTTCATCATAACGGTATGACGGCGACTTAAGTGCTACAACTATACTTAAAAAGCACTTCCATGATGCTGAACGACTTATCTTTCATATGGTGAATGTCTGCCTTGCATCAAAGACATCTTCTTGGGATCAGATGTCTTCCCGATGGCAACAAGTATTGTACTCTATCTTTGAACGCCAAAATCTAAATTTTTCTGCGATAGTGTTTCTTGGAACTAAAGGATCTGGCTCAAAAACCTGTGGCAAACAGATGGCTTCTTTATCCCGGTTTCTGATGGCCATAATTTTGAATCAATTAAAAATGATGGCCTTGTTGGTCTTGGAGTCCCTGCTCTAGCTGTTTTAGCTGAGGTATACTCCAGACATAACTCAAACCCTACTCTAAAAGGGGCTGCCCGGATGCTAAAACCGAAGCAGAGGGAACCCACAGCCTCCACTTCCAGATCCAAAGTCCCCACCAAACCCAAATCCAAAAAGCCCAAAAAGGCTACTCGGGGAGATGATTCCCTTGAGGATGCCCCTGTACCACAAACACAGGACATACATACTGGCTCTAACCTCCCAGTTATGTCTAAGACTCAATCTGATGAAGCCGCATAGGTATCCTCTCAACAGGATCCTGTTGCAACCATAATCGGGGATCCCACATTTCTTGCACCTATCTCAATTGAGAGGGTTACCATTGAAGAGCACCTCTCACCCCGGGTGCAATCTGCTTCGGACCAATCTCCACATGCAACCGCCCCTCAAAGCCCAACACTGATAGTTGCTAAAGTGCTGAGTCAGTTGCATTCCTCACCCCCTCCCTAGAAACCACTTACCACTAGGAATACCTCAATCATTGAGGGGGAGGACCAAACTGCTTCTGATAACCCACAGCACAAGGGTCACAATGTTCAATCGCCAAGTGTAGAAACAGAGGTTAGAACATTTGGTAAGGCTACCACTTCTACTGATTCAACAAATGATCAGGATGAAGTTGGTAACGTCCATAAGACCTTACCAGAGTAACCTGCCAATGAAGGACATAATCCTGAGGCAGGACGTCCCCAGTACCAAAAACAAGGGGCACATGCTTCTATTGATCTACACTCAGAGCATGTACATCCTGATTCAATCAGGAGGTCAGGTGATTCAGCACAGACTGATGATGACCTGGGCTTTTTCTATGATGTATTAGCCCATAATACCATCCTAGAGACTGAGGTGAGCAGACTCAAAGAGCTGCTTGCAAAAATGTCTCAGGATCAAAGTCCATCTACCCCAAAAACCCCACAGATGGCACCTTCAATTGAAGGTTCACCAAACACTGAGCCTACACACTTAACTGAGCCACCAGCCACTACTTTTGGCACCACCTCTCAGGGAAAGAACCCCTCTGAGCAGATGGTTGCTATCTTTCAAAACTCCTTACCTCTCATCACTCCTATCATCATTGACATAGTGCATAAAGCCATTGATGAGAGGATCTCCTCAAATCTACAAACCCTCATTGATGATGCTGTTCACAAATCTCTTTCTGCCTTTCAAGCCCCTGATCCCAATGCAACCAAAAAGGGGGAGAGTTCCAAGTCTAAGGCAGTGAAAGAAAAGAAAAGAAAAAGAGTTGATGATGAGACAGAACCTGCAAAAGAGAAGGAGGTGGAGAAAGAACTGATCTCAGAATAGCTGATCACAAATAAAGAGAAGGAAGATCAGTTGATCAAATATAAAAGAAGAAAAGTGCTGAGTCAAAAGCTAATGAAGATAAATCCTTAGAAGATCTTGTCAAAGATGCTAATGAAGCTCACAGCAGTTCCATGGATAAAATTATAGATCAGCTCTTTCGACAGGGTCATGACACAGCCACACTAGACACTGAGATCAGAAGGCTGGAAATAGAAGAGATTCAAGCTAGATTGGGCTGGTTATAGTGTGTTGGAAAGGGAAAGATTGGAGATAATGATCAGATTCATTGCCAAATACCTTGGGAGATCATTGATAGAGATAAAAGCCTGGTCCAGAGACAGTATCTTGGAGATAACCAAGAAAATCTGCTCTGCTGGAGGCTATAATAAAGGGTTGATCATCGAAGCACTGGATGAAGCAGGTGCAGGGAAGAGAACTGAAATGGCAAAGCTCTCCAAAGCCAAACTCACCACCAAAATGCTAAGTCAGTCTTCTCACACTCCCACTCAAACACAACCCTTATCTCTAAAATCTTCCAAATCTATCCCTAAACCAAAGCCACCACAACTCAACCCACAAAACCATTCCTTTACCCCAAAAACCACCTCAATGTTACCCAGTGATACACCCAGAAGGAGGAGAAGGGTGTTGAGGGTAGAAGAAGATGAAGAAGAGGATGATGATGAAGATTGTCTGCCAATCTCTGCTATTCTCAACCTTAAAACACCTGAGCACAGAAGTCAACAAGTGATTACACTGACTTGCAAATGCAGATGGTGAAGGTAAAGATTGAAGAAGCAGAATAGCAGAAGCAGCACGATGAGCAGTTTCTCAAGATGGTTGACAAGGATTTCCCTCAGTCCGCATCCATTCAAGAAATGAAGAATAGGCTCTGAGGTTGTACACTCTTAGACATACTTTTCAACATCAAAGAGAAAGAGTGCGGATCTGGCCAGACCCTAGGGTAAGTTCTAGAATTCATAAGAAGAATATACCAAGTAGATATCATGGCCAAGTGAAGAAGACCTTGAATGCTGCAATTACGTTGGCCATGGTAGTCTCACCCTGGGAAATCATTGAAGAATTCAAGAAAGCTCACAACTCCAAGACAACCCCTCAATCTATTTTTAAGAACAAAATGATCAAGAAGGGGTTATTATACAAAAGACTTGAAGATCTTCAGAAGAGTGAACTCCAGTTGTTGCTTGAAGGCTCTCACCTTGACGAATTTGCTTACAGATAGATAACAACTGTGGAGTTGAAAAATGGAAAGACACTCACATACCTGTCTGAGTATTATGGCCCAGAGTTCTTCTTCGAGGGAGAAGCAGAAGAACTCACCAAGGAGGAACAAGTTGTTCTCCTTGAGGCCTATGCTAGTGTGTCTTAGAGACTCATTAATGGGAATTAGGTTTCATGGTTGGGACAAGACTCTGTGTCCAGTTTCCCCAAGACAGAGTTCCCTTCCATACTTAGCCAATCAAAAGATTAGAAACCTTTTCCCGGCCTGTGCTTAAATGATTACCTCTGAAGCTGATCAAGAGGGTGTTTCTACCAAGAATAAGTGGGATCATCAATAAGTTTAGAGGTTTTGGCAGCATTGGTTCGGGGGGAGTTTGTTGGACCAAAAGAACCAATGAGTCTGATCAAAAAAACCTCTAAGTCCCACAGACATTACAACTGCTGAAGAAGATCACAACAGCTGATGACATCACCAGATTACAAGGTCTGAAGACAAAGTCTGAAGCCATTAGCTAAAGACAAAGTCTGAAAGTAAAGTATTGAAGAACAAAGACTGAAGACAAAGACTGAAGACCAAAGTGATCAGTAGTTGTCACAACAGCTAAGTAATTAACTTCAATAGTTGTGATGGTTTCCTTTCAGTACTTGTAATTCACTTTTCAGTAGTTATAGTTTCAGTAGTTGTAGTTCAGTAGTTTTATGTTTTTGTACTTAAGCATTCTCTGAGATGTAATCAGTAGTTAAGAACATTCTCAGTAGTTTGCATAGTTTCAGTAGTTTGAATAATTCTGTTAGATGTCACTATCAAGTGACATCAGCAGACGTCACATTTCCTATATAAGGAATGTTGACCTAGTTGTAATGTGTGACATTGAGCCACCACAAAAGCATATGAATGAAATATTTCTTTTGCAGAATTCTCTCTTTCTATAACCATTTACTGTTACATTGAATATCAATTATGTTCTTGTGAATTGTTTAATTCATTGTTCGAATTCCGCTGCAATACTCTCTAATTAATCAAACTTAGATCACTGATCCTAACAATACTTATGTCCACCGGTTCATAGTAGTGTCTTCCGAAGGTCAAATGGCTTCGGAAGAACAAGAACATGCGATGATACTTATACATCGGAAGAGACTACTTCTTCTGAGGCTTGATGTCTTCTTCTATTCTTCATACTTCGGAAGTTCATTACTAATCTTTTCTTCTGAGACTTGATCTTCTGTAGTGAACATTTTGTCTTTGAAAATAGAATTTGTCTTTGGAAGTAAAACTATTACACTGTCTTCGGAAGAACTCTATTACCTTCAAAAGTCCCATACTTAGCTTTGGAAGTTTTTTGTAAGTTGCACCAAAATTTGTCTAAGTGATTTGATTTTGGTTGCACCAGCCTTCCTCTTGATCCAACAACAAGGTACACATAGTTTTCTAATTTAGAGTTATGATAACATAAAATTTCTTTTAAAAACAAGTTTAACACCGTCCTTTTGCACGACACTTGAATCTCTTGTAAACTCCTAATGGGATAAAGCTCACCTAACCATTTTGAGGGAATTTGTGATTTGAGGTAGGAATACCATATTTGTGGGATAAAGGTCACATAACCACTTATGTTGGTAAACCCATATGTGTGTGCAAGTAGGGTGACTTGATTTGCAAACCATGTTAAATGGATCACCTACAATGTGGTTTACAAAGGGTGTTGATGGGATAAACATGCCGACTATACATATGATGTTTAAAGTCGATCCCATACCTGAAGAAGTTGCAAAGGGTTGCAAATGTCAAAACGTTGACTACCTTGTTAATTTAAATAATGGGATAAAGGTCAGCTAACCACTATTTAAATGTAATGTTGGATTCTAGAATTTTAAAATTGTGTAAAACACATAAAAGGGCTTTAATTATTAAAATATGATAATATTGAAAATGTTGGATCTTGTATGCCCAAGACACATACAAGATAGATGTGGTTAGTACATTATGATCCAAGTCGGGTCATACCCAATAACAAGTTATACAAAACCAATAAATATTTATTTGTTGATGAGATCATACAAATAAATATTGACACCAATTTGCAAAATGGGTTTTCTAAAACATTGCTTGTGTAATAGAACAACCTTATATGGATAATTTGTTCATGGGAAATTATTTGTTTCATTATTTAAGTGAGTAAAATAATAACAAATAAAAGTGTGTTAATGTTATAAAATTTAAATAGGTTTTAATTTTATAAAATTATGGGTTAAGAGTGTGAGTTTTTTTATAAAAATTGAAATAGGGAGAACCCATTTCAAACCCAATATTTTGGCCGCCCCTTTTGGGCATGGGAATCCTTATGTCTTGTTTTTATACAAGACTTAATGTTGCTTGCACTCTTCCCTTGACACACTCTCTCTCTCTCCCTCATGCAATAGGCTCTTTCCTCATTCTCTCCTTGGAAAATTCGAGTTTTTGGGCAGAACTTGAGTTCATCTTGGCTGAAATTTTCGGGTTTGCAAGAAAGGGTTTGAGTTTTGGTGTTCTACTACCTAACACGTTAAGTGTTTGCTAGGGCTTATGGGTATACAAGCTTCAGGACTTCTCTTTTAGAGGCTAGACATTCAAGAATCATCATCATGTTCTTCTCATCCACACTACATCATATTGTTCTTGAAAGGTAGTTTCAAAAACCCCCTATTGTTGTTCCTTTCATTTTGATAGCATTTTATTTCACACACATATGATCCTTTGTTCTTGGGTTTTTTTTGGGTTATTATAGTTCAAATTTTCAGATTATTAAACACCTTTTAACCACTCATATCCGCTGCATTTTTTAAGTTTAAATGGTTAAACTTGCTTTGATAAACACGTAACAAAACCCAACAATGGAATCTAGAGCTGGTAATGTGAAATGCTTGATTCTAAAGTTCTTGAAAAGTTAGTTTCCATGGACTTTTTCAACCCATTAGGGGCTGTTTTGTTATGGATGAATGAATCCCTTATGTGTCAAGGTTTAATCTTACATGCTTTAGTATAAACCTTGAAAGATTAACATCAAATGGTTGATTATATTGTTTGGACAAAACCCTAAAGTTTTGGTTCATGTTGGTTAGAACTTAAAGGTTAAAAAAAGGGGTTCATTTTTGTTCTTGAATGTTGAATATGATGCATATTTTGGTGCATAACATAGCCTTGACCTTATGTGTTTTGGATTTGATTGATTGTGAATTTGTCATGTTGGTTTTGATTCTTGAAAGGGTTGTAATATTTGTGTTATTATTTTGGGTTGTAATTTATCTACTCATTAGTTATGTAATAATAGATTAGGTGCATTTGTTTTAGTAGAAAAATTGTATTAGTATATTATTTTGTAAAAGAAGATGCACAAGATGAAGACCCAAAGAAGGACACAAAAGACATGGACACTTGAAGCATTTGGATGTGGATTCAAGTCGATGTTCATGGACACATTTTGTTGTGTCTTGTTAACCCCTAGGAAGGTCCTAATGACAACACTTGTGATGGCACACAAGTGTAGTCAACTTAGTGGCTATGGTAACACACTTATGTTTGTATGATTATGCTTGTTTAGTTGTTTGTTGTATGGTTTTTGTTTGCAATTTGGATATGCATAACAAACTATCAACAAACATAACAAGCTGAAAAATTGATGGTTCTTTATCATTAAGTGATTAATAAAAGGTTAGTAAAAGGATTAATGATTTTAATAAAAGGGGTTTTATTAAAAAGTGGGCCATAGGCTACCTTGTATTTGAAAGCATGCAAATATAAGGTACATAGAGATTTCTAAACTAGTATTATGAAAACTTAAAATTTCTTTTATAAAAAACTGTAACACCATTCTTTTGCAAACATTTGAGTCACTAGGAAACTTTTAATGGGATAAAGGTCACCTAACCATTTTGAGGGAACTTGTTATTTGAGGTGGGTATACCATATTTATGGGATAAAGGTCACCTAACCACTTATGTTGGAAAAACTCACATGTGTGTGTAAGTAGGGTAACTTGATTTGCAAACCATGTTTAATGGCTCACCTACAATGTGGTTTACAAAGGTGTTGATGGGATAAATGTGCTGACCACACATATGATGTTTAAGTCGATCCCATACCCTAGAAGTTGCAAAGGGTTCCAATTGTTAAAACATTGACTACCTTGTTAACTTAAATAATGGGATAAAGGTCACCTAACCACTATTTAAATTTAACGTTGGATTCTAGAATTATAAAATTGTGTAAGACACTTATAAGGGATTTAATTATTAAAATATGAATAATATCAAAAATATTAAAATTGAACTTTCTTACTACACTTAATACGCATGACTAAAAGCCATTCAATAACATCATCCCCTTCAAGTATCCAACTTGAAATGATTTAGGTGAATCAATCAATTATCCTTTTGTTACAGATGTCATGTTAAATCCATGGACACAGAATGATCATTCCTTGTTGATTTAACTTAATCAGGCCTTAGACATCTTGCTCTTAACGGATAAGAGGAACAAATTCCATATTGACTACATACGTTTGTCACAATCACCTCGTGTCACACCTAAACATAGCCTTATGTACTGTCCATTATTTTAGAGCAGTGAAGAACTAGCTCAATGTATAACATTTGGTGAATATCAAAACCCAATATGTAACTCAGGTCGGAGGATACTGTAGATACATGTGTACCTAGTTTTGGAGTTCAAATGTAAAATGTCTTTCATGTCTTACGTATATGTAAGAGAACGGGTATGAATGAAATGTAATGTGTTGGTGATGCTTATAAGTTTAGTATTTCACGGATTATTGTGTGATGATGCATATGGAACTAACTACATAGGTTTGTAGTTCTTAGTCAATATTGATTGAGAAACGTGCTCAAACTTAATCGTGGGAAGTTCTCATGCGAATGGACCATGCTAATGGACCATACGCATGAATACTTCATGCTAATGAACCAGTCGCACGACTAGACCAGGAGACTGGATCAGTCACATGAGTGTAACATGAGATTGACTCAGTTGCAAAACCGGACCTTCAATCGTGCACATGGATCAACCGCATGCTTGAGTCGCAGGACTAACCATGCAAATTGCAGGATCGATTTTTGTCACTAAACATTTATGTTTTTCTCTCAAACTCACCTAGAACAACACTCGGGTTAAGATAGAATCAGCAAGAGTTGATCACAAATATAGAAAGTAATAAAGAACACATGAAGTAATTTTCAAGGTACTTTTATATATTGTTTGTCAACTCAAAATACAAGACTCTTACAAGTGGTTGTTGTGTTGTTACAATGAGTTACAAGGAGATCCTATATATAATACTACCTACAGCCGGATATATTTTGATACCAGCTGGGATCCTATAGCTAAAGTCTATACTACAAGATTAAAGTTTAAGGTATCTCGGATAAAGTCTTATCTGAGATTTGGTAGTCAGGACATGTCCCTGACTTACCTTTTGTCACCAACTAAAGTTGGTAACATGTACTATCATGAAAAGGTGAATAGTGGAATAAAGTATGGTCAACTGCATGGCTCTTTAGGAAGAAGCCATATAGTATCAGAGGTCTGTAGTAGAGTGCGAGAGACCATACTTGTGTCCACTAGTCATAGAAGTGTCTTCTGAAGGTTAAATGGCTTCAGAAGAGTAAGTACTTCCGAAGCCACTTACACTTCGGAAGAGGCTGCTTCTTTCAAGGCTTGGAGACTTCTTCTTTTCATCATACTTCGGAAGTGGTCTTTAGTTTATTTCTTCTAAGGCTTGAACTTCGGAAGTATTCACTTGACTTCGGAAGTAGAGTTCTGGCTTCAGAAGTTGATCTTTTACTTTGTCTTCGGAAGAACTCTACAACCTTCAGAAGTTCCATGGTAAGCTTTGGAAGCCTTTGCATGCAGCACCAAAATTATCTAAGTGACTTAGTTTTGGTTGCATTAGCCTTTTTCTTGATCCAACAAACTCCCCCTAGGCTGATGCTACCACAACTTCACTTGTTTCTGCTTCTCAAAACTTTTAGCACCAAGGAGAGTAAATATTTGTATGTCTCCTTGTTCTTCCCTGATGTGGTGCTGAGAAGTTTGCACAGATCTTTGGTGGACAGGAAATCCAGTCTGTCACCTTGGATAACATTACCCTATGTTGTTGCCCTCTGAAAAGAGTTAGTTGATGGGAACTGTAATCATATTCCCATCTGACTATAGGTTCCAATTTTGGACCCTCCACCGTCTGTAGAAAGGAAATGCCTTTGGTGGGAGGTCTTTCCTAGTCTTCATGTCTTCTCAATCTCAACTCTTCTTCAATCTTGGCCTTTGCGTTAACTTGGCTAGGTTAAGGCTGCTAAGATGATTTCTGATGAGAGCAGCAGCTTCAAAGTTGGAGGGGTTGGAGAATGGCTTCTCTACTAACTCAGTAATATCAAACCTGCTGGAGTGTAGCAGAGAGGTTGCATTAAGTCTATTGATTTCGCCATTATCCCTTTCCACAACAAAGTTGTGAGAAGTTTCATCGAACCTCCACTGAAATATTTTCTTTCTAGGCATAAGAGACTAAATGCGAATCTTGTCCTCTTTCTTAGTGTCCAGTAGAGTCACCAGTTTCCTTCTAAGTTTCTTCTCTTCATCATTTAATGAATCTGAGTTGAGGCCTAGAAGTCTACCTGCCTGGTCTAGTGTTCCTCTAGGTAAATCAAGAAATTGATCTCTTGTGAGGGAACAAGAGGATCCATCAACATAGGTAATGTTGACAGAATCTTCATCACATGAGACTTCGCTCAGAGTTGTGCAGTTGATGAGCTTGGTCTTGATTACCTTGAACTCCTCAAGAGAGAGATGTTAAGAAGGCTGAGGGGATGGTTTGGATGGTAGTTGGGTAGGTTGGGGCCTAGAGGTTCTAGCGAGTGTTTTGGGTTGAAGGATTGGAAGTTTGGGTGGTTGAGGTGAGGGAGAAGTTGTGGGTAATGGTATGTGTTCAGGGGTGAAAGGTTTGGTTTTAATGGTGAAGGGTGAGGGTGAGGGTTCAGGTTGAGGTGGAGTGGTTGTAGTGAAGGTCATCCCCTTTACCCTTCTGTACATCTCTTTTCTCTTCCCCATCTGAATGTCAGCCTTGATTTCACTGACAATCCGTTGAAGTGTCTTCTCAGACATGGGACCCCCTGCCTGCTAGAGAAGCCATGGGCCCGAAGATAGTCTTTCATCCAGGCCTTTTCAGTGAGCTTCTTGGTTACCCTAGCCTTTTCTTTCCTTCCTTCTTCTTCCCCTTTGCCTTTCCTCTTGCAGTCTTCTTCCTTTCTTGCTCCATTTGACCCTGCTCTTTGTTGTAGAGCCGTAGGATCGTATCATCATTGTGTGGAGAAAGTTCTTGAAGATTAAAGCCTCTAGAGAGTAGGAAGTTTATCTTGTCTCTCCTCAGCTGCAGCTCAGCCTCCTTTTGTTTTTCTTCTTCTTTCTCCAAGGCCAACCTGGCTTCTTCTTCAATTTTCAGCCGGGTTGCCTTCTCCAGATTCACCAACTCCTCTAGTGGTAGCAGGAGTGTCTCTTTATTGGCAGCTCCTATTTGGATAAGCTGGTCAATGTTCTCTTCTCTTCTTTTGTTGTTGACAGCCTCCTGATTGGTTGCAGCTGCTTTTGTACTGGCCGCTAGCAACTTCTTAGTTGGAAGTCTTCCATTCTTCTTAAATTTCTCAATCTTTTCCGCTTCCTGAAGCTCTTCCGCAGTCATCTTTCTTTTTCCTTTATCCTTTGAAGAGCCTGACTGTGGTGGTTCTTGGAGAGTGGATTCTGATTGTGGGAGAGGTAGAGATGGTGTCTGGGATGGAGGATGATTCAGAAAGTCCTCGCTGTTCACCTCAGATGCCATTTCAAGGATTGCATCTGTGATGATCAGTTCCTCGAACATCTTAAACAGTCCTTCCGTAGCTTCCATTTCAGCTTCGGAAGATTTAGCTCGTTCTTCCGAGGCTTTAACTTCAGCTTCGGAAGTTGGAGGAGATGCAGATTCTGTCCCAACTATTTCAGTTGCTGGGCCATCAGTCG
Organism: Flaveria trinervia; assembly: GCA_025506515.1. Taxonomy (NCBI): domain Eukaryota; kingdom Viridiplantae; phylum Streptophyta; class Magnoliopsida; order Asterales; family Asteraceae; genus Flaveria; species Flaveria trinervia. Next base: position 170,077 of record JACCIX010000170.1, read on the forward strand.
CCATTTCCCCTTCGAAATGAATCTTAGGTTCCATGTGGACCTTAGGTTAACCAACTTCTTCCATAGTGGTAGAAGGTGCAGTCAGCCTCTGAAGCTCTTCAACTCCAAAATAGAGCATTGCAGTATCTGGGCTTGGCTGATCTGTGGAGGATCTCAACAAAAACTTGGAGAAAGTCTGTAGAGATCACTAGCATCTTTGAGTCAATCTGTAGAATGACTTGAGGTGGCTTAGACACAGTAATGATAGGATTAGACAAAGTTGAAGTTGGAGTTAAAGTGTGTCTCTGTTGTGAGTCCTCAAATGTTTGTATCTGAAAATTCTCCACCTTTTTGGTAGCATCATCTTGAGAGCTAGATGAGCTAGAGGAAGAAGTCAATGAGACCTGAATAGGTACATGCCTGACAGGCCTCTCTGTCTGTTTCTCACCTAGTTTGGCCTTGAGATTGTCAATCTCAAGTTGCTGAGTGGCAGACCTTGCTTCTAAAGTCCTAACCAAAGATTCAAGGTTTGAGACTTTAGATAGAAGGTCGTGAATGAGGAGTTTCATGCTTCCCTCATCTTTTTTTTGAGAATCACGGGGAGATGAGGTAACATACCTTGTATGTTCAGCCTCACCACCAATGTGGTTTCTTGGCATCCTGGTTTGGTATGCTCAATGATGTCTCTTTCAGAGTCATCAAAGTGCTTGTTTGCCACAAGTTCGGTCTGAAATGTTACCACTGTCCACAAGGTCCATTGAGGCACCTTCTGTAGTGGCATCTGAATCTGCATGAGTCCCCTCCACATTAGTGGAACTTACCTCAGTAATAGGTTGCTCATGAGGGCTAGAGATAAGGGATTTCTCTGGGCTCTGTTAATCTTGAAGAGGGTGTTATAAATCAACTTCATTGCCATGGAGAGATGTTATCTTTATCAGTTTTGAGAGAAGGTCAGTAAAAAATAGGAGGTTAAGCCTACTGACCCGGGACCTTGATCAATGTCTACAGGCATTGAGCCTCTGGTGGGTGTCCCTTGTGGGCTGTTTAGAGGAGTCTAGATACTCATTCTCAAGGCTGTTGTTTTGGGTGTCGGGCTCCTGGGTTTGAGACTGAGGAGAGTCAAAACCCATATTGAGGTCAAAAGAGAAGGATGGAGAGACCTCAGACTGAGTGGGAGCCCATGATTCCACGATAGTCTTTTTGGATTGAACAGGAGGGGCTTGTTCAATCAGAGTAGATTGAACAAGGGTTCGTTTGGGGCATCTTTGATATGTGATGGTGATGGGTGGAGAAGGCAGTGTTGGCATTATGGTGGTGGTTGCTAGTGTGGGTTCATCACCAGTGGGGTGAACAGGGATGTGACCAGGAGCTATGCGCTTAATCATACCTGGAAGCAGAGTGGTGTACCTTCCAGTGAAGTCGGTGGACACCTTCTTCCATGTCTTGAAGATGGTAGGCCGCATGTGGGGGACAGTTAGAGCAGCTACTTAGACAAGCATGCTCTGGTCCAACTCATAGTTGATGATGTGTTGTATGAATCTTGGATACATATAGAATGTCTCCCTTTGTTGATTCCTAATTAGATTGGTGAACACAAATCGTGAGTAATTGAAGCGGAGGCCCCTCACCAATCCATGAACTAAGCATCCTAGTTCATATGGGATTTGATCCCATCCGCCGGACTTGTTGGACAAGTAGTGGAGAACAACATGTCGGAGAAACTTCCAATTGTAAGAGAGTTGAACTTGTACACTGTTGACCTGCTGATGTCGCGGCCATATCCCATAAGGATGTAGTTCTGTCCAAATTTGCCTTCGGGAACTCATTAGGAGCTCCTTCATCGTAAAGCTCTAGATGCTCCCTGATGAGTTGTTCAGTAATGATCAACTCATGTCCACAAATGCTGGACCTCAGTACTCGAATCCCATTTAGGGTTTTGGCTCGACCATTTCCCCAAAATCAGCCATGTGGTTGGAGAAAACAGTGGGGTTAACAGTAAGAGCAGTGTAGTAAGGTGATTGGGTGAGAAAGAGATGATTTCAGAGAAGTCGGCATCCCTTGAAGAATCAAGGAGTGGACTTGGTAATGCTGAGGGTTAAGTGCCATTTGGAGAAAGGTGAATGTGGTTGATTTTTAGCTTGGGTAAAGTTGCAAAGGAGAAATTTTCTAGGGCCGTAAAATTTGCAAGTAAGAAGATGAGATTGAACATCGAGATATTTAAGAGGGTGGGAAGGCGGTAATGGGGGTTAGGATAAGGTGATGTGATGGTTTAGTAGATGAAATGACAATGACGGTAAGGTTAAAATTAGTTAAATAATATGACATTATTAACAAAATCTTTGCTTTTTACAGTATGGGGCCCAAGAGATTTACGTTACACAGTAGAATCTTTCTTCCGAATGTAAACATTTCCGAAGGTATTTGTCTTCCGAAGGCAATTCTTACTTCCGAAGCAAAAACTTTGCTTCTGAAGGTTAGAGTTGCTTTCCGAATGGAGAATTTGTAATCCTCGGAAGTAGATCTGATATGTAATCAATCGCTTCTTTCGCAACCAAAAGTTTTTCCGAGAAGAAGAATTATCCTTTGAGAAATTATGCTTCGTAAGATATAAAAATAACTTCCGAGGGTTAATTTCTCTTCCGAAGATATTTATACTTAGAATGTTTTTAGAAAGATCTTTTGTAATAGGGCTTAAATTGTATTAACAGAATACATTACATATTAAAAGGTTTTCAAAAGAGGTGATCTAATCAATCTTTATCATCCCAATAGCTGTTATGAGATACTTAAATCTTTGTTCATCAAAAGCTTTGGTGAAAAAATTAACGTATTGTTCATTTGAGTCAACTTTGATTAGTTTAATCACATTTTTCTCATGAATATCTCTAATGAAATGATACCTGATGTCAATATGCTTTGTCTTTGAGTGCTTCACCGGATTTTCAGTAATGGAGATAGCACTATTGTTGTCAATATGGATAGGAGTACTCATTAAGTTGAATCCATAGTCTAACATTTGATTCTGAATCCATAGTAGTTGAGCATAGTAGCTAGCAGCAGCAATGTATTCAGCTTTAGCAGTTGATGTAGATACACAGGATTGTTTCTTGCATTGCCATGAGATGATCCTTCCACCAAGAAATTGACAACCCCCTGATGTTGATTTCTTGTCAATATTGCAGCCATCATAGTCAATGTCAGTGTATCCATAGAGATTAAAATCCTTGTTTCTGGGATACTAGAGACCTAGTTTAGGTGCTCCTTTAAGGTATCTGAGGATTCTCTTAACAGCAGCTAATTGAGACACCTTTGGAGCAGCCTGATATCTTGCAAAAATGCAAGTAGCAAACATGATATCAGGTCTACTGGTAGTAAGATACATCAAAGAACCAATAATTGCCCTATACTGATGTTGATCAGTATCCTCCCCCTCAAGGTTAGGACAGAGATTATGGTTTCTGGGTATGGGTGTCTTGGCAGGCTTGCAATCCTTCATTTCAAATCTTTCTAAGATGTTAGATACATACTTAGATTGATTAGTGAAGAACCCTTCCTTCATTTGCTTCGCCTAAATTCCAAGCAAAAAGTCCATTTTTCCCATGGAACTCATCTCAAACTTTGTCTTCATAATGCTCTCAAAGTCCTTACACATTTGGTCATTTGAAGAACCAAATATGATGTCATCAACAAAGACTTGAACGAGCAAGATGTCCTTTCCAGACTTTCTGATGAAGAGAGTCTTGTGAATGCTACCTCTAGTGTAGTCGTTCTTCAGAAGAAACTAGGGCAATGTCTCATACCATAGCCTAGGTGCTTGGTCCAGCCCATATAGAGCTTTATCCAATTTGCACATATAGTTGGGGGTGCTATGGGTCTTCAAATCCTGGAGGTTGGCATACATAGACTTCCCTATCTATATTCCCATATAGAAATGCACACTTGACATCAAGTTGATAGACAGTGAAGTCCTTGGATGCCGCGTAAGCAAGGAAGATCCTAACTGCCTCAAGTCTTGCAACTGGTGCAAAGACATCAATATAATCAATTCCTTCCTCTTGTGTGTATCCTTGAGCTACAAGTCTTGCTTTATTCTTGATGATCAAGCCTCTATCATCTCTCTTGTTTCTGAAAACCCATTTAGCGCCTATTAGTACTTGACCAGATGGTAGCGGACATAGGTTCCATACCTTCTGTTTCTTGAATTGAAGCAGCTCCTCTTGCATCGATTCAAGCCAGCTACTATCTTTTAGGGCATCTTCTACCTTCTTCGGTCCATCTGGGACAGAAAGCATGAGTACAAGCAGACATTCCCATGACGAGTCTAGCCTCTTGTTCTCACACCCTCAGTGACATCCCCTATGATGTTCTCAGCAGGATGAGTGTTATGAATCCTAAGGCAAGGAATCACTTCTAGTTGTAGAGATAGATCTAGGTTGGACATATTCTTCTCAGGAACTGGAACACTCTGTCTAGTTGTTGTTTCAAAATCATTCAATGAGGACTGATTGAATGAGTGAGAAACATCATCAATGGTTGGCTCTGAAATGGTGTTAATAGTTTCCTGTCCCTTCAAAACACTACTTCCTTCTTCTTGGTGTTGTGGTGAATCTCCTGATGAGTTTTGAGGCTTAGTAAGTGATTCACTTGAAGAAGCTTCACAATTCCTTGATATAGTCAAACTATCAGATCTGTGAATGCTGGAGACTTCGTTTGTTGCAGATCTTAGAGAATTTGGACTAGGTCTGGGAAGCTCAAACAGTTGATCATCAGCAGCAGCATCAACATCATTTTGAGCACCTATTCCAACTGAAACATTCTCACAAGATGGTTTAGAATAGTTTGGAAACAATTCTAAATCAAAGATATGATGAGGGCCATTTCCCCTAACACAAGGAGTGTGCTCATTAACAACTATCTTGGATGACTCCTCAAATTGTTGATTCTTAATATTGTATACTATATAAGCTTTGGAGCTTGAGAGTATCCAACAAAAATAACATCATCCGAGTTTTCAGCAAACTTTGCTAAATTGTCTTTTGTGTTAAGTATGGTACACCTGCTGCCAAAGGACATTAGAAAGCCAATGAACGGTGGCCTCTTGTTCCATAGCTCATAAAGGGTTTTTCCATGGGGCTTAACTACGAGAACTCTGTTCTGCACATAGCATGCAGTGCTAACTGCCTTTGCCCAGAATGTTAGAGGTAGTTTTGAATGTGCTAACATAGTTCGAGTAGCCTCAATAAGTGTCCTGTTCCTCCTCTCAACAACACCATTTTCTTGAGGAGTTCTGGGAGCACTATATTGTCTGGAAATCCCTTTCGAGTTACAAAATGAGTCAAGAACAAAGTTCTTAAACTCAATCCCTTGATCACTTCTAATGATTTTAACCTTGTGATCAATTTGATTTTCTATTTTAAGAATAAAAGATTTTAGTGTTCCAGCAGTATCATCTTTAGTTCTTAGAAAAATACCCATGTGAATCTTATAAAATCATTAACTATCACAAGGCAATATCATTTCCTTCCAATGCCCATTATACTTGTGGGACCAAAAAGATCCATGTGCAATAAGTGTAATGGAGTAGTGATAGAGTTAACACATTTGGATTTATAAGATCTCCTGTGTTGTTTCCCTTTCAGGCAAGCAACACAGTTATCTTTGCAGAAAAACTCCTTTTTTGGCAAACCATGTACCAGGTTAGTTTTAGCCAATTTATTCATTGTCTTAAAATTACATGACACATACGCTTATGCCACAGTGTTGACTCATCACTATCAGCTTTGGAAAGAAAGCATGATACTTCTCCCATTGGAAAAGCATTGTTCATATCAAGCTTGTACATATCCCTTTTTCTGGGAGATCTAAGAAGCACCAATTCTGGAGGAATTTTCATCCCAGGTTTGAGGATAATGCACTCATGTTCTATGAAAAGCATTTGGTGCTTTTGATCACAGAATTGAGAAACACTAAACAAATTATGTTCAAGCTATTTGAGAAAGTGAACTTTTTCAACCTTCAATTTACCATTGGATATACTCCCTCTGCTAGAAATATATCCTCCGGCCTCACCTCCAAATTGGATAGGACCTCCATCATAGTTCTAAAACTATTGAAGAAGATATCTGTTCCTTGTCATGTGCCTGGAGCATCCACTATCTACAATCCAGATATTGTTGTTCTTGACATATGGATGTCCCTGCACATAAGATGAGATTGTTAGTTTTGTTTGAAAGCCCAAGCCTTGCTGGTCTTGGGTTCTTCCAAAGATAATGACATAATTTAACCAAATCTTATGCATAAGGGTTAAATAGAGGTCTTTGAAGAAGAGGTTTGGGCTGCAACATCTTCCGGTCCATCCTTTGGTTGATCTTGGAGGACGAGCTTGTTAAAGCTTTAGCAGCATGACTATCTTCTGAAGCTTCTTTCTTTTCTGAAGAAGTCTTCACCACCTTTTCTTCCAAAGCAGTCTTATTCTGGGGAGGTTTCAAGGGAACTTTCTTGTTCTTCCGAACCTTAGTAGCTTTTGCATCCGAAGCCATTTTCCCTTCGCAAGAAAGTGTTTCTTCCAAAAGCAACCTGGCTTCGGAAACTAGCCTTCCCTTTTTAATTACTTGAACCGTTTGAAAAGGTCCAAATGTGAAACCACACATTATGCATGCAATTTTAGTAACAATGTGTGCTTGCAGGATTGTAGTAACAATCTTTTGCCATGTGGTTTTGCTGACCACACATTATGCATGCAATTTTAGTTCTTTGGGAATGTGAGGGTTGCTATTTCTTGGGCTTCTTTTCTTCATCAACAACTTTTCCCTTCAACTTCTGATCCCTTGGCAGGACAAAAGTGCTGGTATTACACTCCTTTCCTGAATCAGAAGTACCTAACACTTGAAATCCAACTGAGATAAAGACACCCTTCTATTTGGGGTCAATCTTCACCTTGGACTCAGCCACCTTCTTGGCAGTTCTCCTAGTTGCTTTAGCTCTGCTTCTTCTTGCCTTAGTGGTTAGGATTTGTTCTTCACAGGAGGAGATGGGTAGATCTACCTGTTCCTTCCCTATGGTGACGACTATTGTTGCTTCATCCTTCAACTCTGGTGAGGAAGGATCGGTAGTGGGAACCTCTTGCTCTTCAGTACCACATTTAGGTTGTCTAATAGACTCATAGGAATGTGTTGGAGCAATTTCATTGGTTCCCAACCCTCCTTTGTTCTGATAACAGAGTTTGGAGTGGGAGGATGATGCAATAATAGCTTTGATGTTTTACTCAGAGATAGCATGCTTCCTGGCCTGAGCCTCAATAATGACAAGCTGGGCTTGAGCCTCAGACAATTTGGATATTAGATCTTTGATTTGAGTCTTGTAGTTGGTGTGTTCATGTTTTAAAAGAGACACAGTTTTCTCCAACTCCTCAATTTTCTTTTGATAGTCAAATTCAGCTCATTTAAATCAGATTTTAGGATATTTAAACACTCAATATCAGATCTGATTTCCATATTGTAATCCTAATAGAGTTTAACTTTAGCTATACAGGTTGGAGTGCAGAGATGTTCATATACCTGGGCATCATCTGTTCCAGCCATGAGAGCTTGAAAAGGAGTCACATCGTGTACCATGAAGCTCCAGTCAACTTCTTGAGCTATTGAAACTGTTTCAGTTGACTTCTCAGCGGGCTTTGGGGTTGAGGGATGTGTGGAGGCCTGTGGGGTTCCCAGATTGGTCTTGGGAGCCTTGCATTCCCTTGCAAAGTGACCTAGTTGGTTATAGTTGTAACACTTTGGCTTGGTCTTGTCAAACCCGAACTTGCTGGTAGTTGGGTTTTGAGGGAAGTGTCTTCTAGTTCTCTTAAAGAACTTCTTTGCTCTGTAAGATAAAAGAGCCATCTGTTGGACAATGCCCATGTACTCTACATCATCTGGGCTGAAACACTCAAGATCATGAAAGCAGTATTGAAAATCACCAGAGTGTCCACTTCCTGAGACAAAGGCATAACTTTCCTGAAAGGAGTTGTGTTGAGCCTGTTGAGAGATTGGAGGCTCAAGAAAAGTGATGTAAGGTCCAGAAGAGCAAGATACCTGCTGATAAGTCAGGAAATGCTGAGGTTTTAGGGATAATGACCTTTGAGCAACCATTAAGGCGTTGCTAGCAGGAAGACTCATGGTTCTGCTTGTTTGGTGGCCCTTCTTACTCTCTATCTCTAGGCGATATCCATCAAGGATGCATAGTGTTCAGTCATGGTGAGAGTGTTCAAGTTCTCTGTCCTCTTGATAGAGACACAGTAAAATGTGCACTCTTTTGGAAGAGCACTCATGAACTTTGTATTAAGATCTCTAGGTTCAGGAGTGATCTTCACAGACTGTAGAGAAGAGATAAGATCCACGTACCTTTAATACTGCTGGCTGAGGGTCTCTCGAGCAATATGAGTGAAGTTCTCAAACTGCTGCTTCAGTGAGTCCTTCTCAGAGTCGTTGGAGCTTAAGTACATCTGAGCAAGTGCATCAAACAATTCTTTGGCAGTCGTGCAATGCTCGAATCCCACCGTAATGGAGTTCGGTATTGTAGTCATGAGAATGGTCATAGCATTGTTGTCGATCTCCATCTTCTTTCTATCTTCATTAGAGTAATCTTCCACAACCTTTTCTATCATGGCCCCGTTTCCACCAGGTGATGCCACCTTAGGCTTATACAGGCCATTGATAATGGAGTTCCACATCCTGTTGTCTTGATATCTGATGAAGCCTTCCATTCTCCTGCTCCAAGACCTGAAATTTTTAGTAGTAGTGAAAGGAGCCTTTGTCATGGTTCCCATCTCTTCCTCGGACTTGTTTAAGGGCCATTAGAGTGAATGGGTTGTCAGGAGGAGTGAAAAACATGTTGATTTGGATGGTTAGATCATGCAATCAAGAGCTTGAGAGGCTCTAATACCAATTGCAGGATCGATATTTGTCACTAAACACTTATGTTTTTCTCTCAAACTCACCTAGAACAACACTCGGGTTAAGATAGAATCAGTAAGAGTTGATCACAATATAGAAAGTAATAAAGAACACAGGAAGTAATTTTCAAGGTACTTTTATATATTTCTTCTCAACTCAAAATACAAGACTCTTACAAGTGGTTGTTGTGTTGTTACAATGAGTTACAAAGAGAACCTATATATAATACTACCTACAGTCGGATATACATTGATATCAGCTGGGATCCTATAGCTAAACTCTGTACTACAAGACTAAAGTTTAAGGTATCTCGGATAAACTCTTATCTAAGATTTGGTAGTCAGGACATGTCCTTGACTTATCTTTTGTCAGCCACTAAAGTTGGTAACATGTACTATCATGAAAAGGTGAACAGTGGAATAATGTATGGTCAACTGCATGGCTCTTTAGGAAGAAGCCATGCAGTATTAGAGGTCTGCAGCGGAGTTTCAGAGACCATACTTGTGTCCACTGGTCATAGCAGTGTCTTCCGAAGGTTAAATGGCTTCAGAAGAGTAAGTACTTCCGAAGCCACTTATACTTCGGAAGAGGCTGCTTCTTTCAAGGCTTGGAGACTTCTTCTTTTCCTCATACTTCGGAAGTGGTCTTCAGTTTATTCTTCTAAGGCTTGAACTTCGGAAGTACTCACTTGACTTCGGAAGTTTATCTTTTACTTTGTCTTCGGAAGAACTCTACAACCTTCGGAAGTTCCATGCTAAGCTTCGGAAGCCTTTGCATGCAGCACCAAAATTATGTAAGTGACTTAGTTTTGGTTGCATTAGCCTTCTTCTTGATCCAACACAAATGGTTCAGTCGCACGAATGGAAAACCCTAACCTATAAATACCATTTAATTCGTGGAAAAGCATAACATTCAAATCCCTATACACTAAATCGTACCCTAGCCGTCCAGAGACCTAAGAAAACATGTTCCAAGTTCATAGATTGCAGTAAATCGTCTTACAATGGTTCTTAATGTTTTGTTTCATTCTTAGATTGATTATTCTTGTGTTCTCACTATTTTGGATCGCCAATCAAATAGGATTCTGCACTATTTGGTTTGGTATACACGTAAATCAGTTAGTACTCCGTACCTAAACGGTCCTAACACATACCAAAGGATATTTTCCTTTAGTCAAATTTACTTATGGTCAATCTAGAAGATTCCATGTAGTAAAATTTGAGATGAGGGTCAGTCCAATATTTGTATCCAACAAATATCTATAAACTTTGGCAGCAACCAATTACTCTATATTCATGCCTTATGAATATCCACCAATCCATGTTCATAATAGTCTTACGTTCATATTTGTTCCCACAAATATGACCGACTACGAACATTTAGAATAATAAACATATTCATGGATATATACATGCTAAAAGGAACACAACTCAGAATATCACAATATATAAAGAGTTAAACATTACATTGTTCCAAACTTCTAAATACTAAACAGATCAATTCCAATCACTAGAAAATCGAAGTCCTAAGGCACAAGTATGACTTTCATGCTTTGCCCTTTCAAGGATCTTTTTGAGTGGGTCCGCAATGTTTTGATTAGTATGAACTTTCCGAATACATATCTTCCCTTTTTCAACTTCATCCCTTATGTAGTTGAATCTCTGCTCAATGTGTCTAGTCTTTTGATGTGCATGGGGTTCCTTGATTTGTGCAATCGCACCCTCGTTATCACAAAAGATTTCTAGGGGGTCTTGAATGGTAGGACCACCCTAGATTGGTGATAAATTTCATTATCCATGCAACTTCCCGAGCTGCAAATGAGGCAGCTATGTATTCGGATTCTGTAGTAGACAATGCTACCACATCTTGTTTTGAACTCTTCCAGGACACTTCTCCTCTATTCATAATGAAGACATACCCTAATTGTGATCGAGAATCAACTCGATCAGTTTGGAAGCTCGCATCTGTGTAACCCTTTACAATGAGTTTCTCTTCATGAGACTGGTATATTAGAAACATATTCTTAGTCCTCCTAAGGTATTTCAATATACTTTATACAGCCATCCAATGGCTATTACCTAGATTTTGCACATATCTGCTTGTCATGCTTAACGCGCATGACACGTCCGATCTAGTGCATATCATCGCATACATTATGGATCCTATATTTGATGCATATGGGATGTCCTTAATTCGATCTTGCTCATCCTTTGAGCTTGGACATTGAGATGTACTTAATATTGTCCCTCTTTGAATAGGTACCATACCTTTCTTAGAGTTCTCCATCTTGAACCTTTTCAAGATTTGGTTTAGACCTATCAACCGCCTTGATCTATCCCTATAGATCTTTATTCCCAAAATATAGGTGGCTTCACCGAGATCTTTTATGGAAAAAAACTTCCAAGCCAGGTTTTAATACCTTCCATGGTTGGAATATCATTTCCAAAAAGTAGTATGTCATCAACATATAATACTAAGAATGTAAGTATGCTCCCACTAGCCTTCTTATATTCACAAGCCTTATCAGCGTTCTTGATGAAACCAAATTTCTTGATCTTTTCATCAAAACATTGATTCCAACTCCTTGATGCTTGTTTCAAACCATATATTGATTTCTTTAACTTGCATACTTTATTAGGATGTTGTGGATCGACAAGACCATCAGGCTGAACCATATGGACAGTCTCTTCGAGATGTCCATTAAGAAAAGCGGTTTTGACATCCAATTGCCAAAATCTCATATTCATAATATGCAGCTATGGCAAATAATATCCTAATTGACTTTAGCATTGCCACAAGTGAGAAGGTTTCATCATAATTGACAGGGGTTGAGTAAGAGCGAGATTCTTAGTGTGAATCGAATATGGTAATCAAGTAGTGATTGAATGGCGGAAACAAACAATCAAAGAATATTCAATGCAAGAAACTTTCTAATAAATGCTTTTGTATTGTATATATGAAAGTTGATAAATTACAAAGAATAATTACAATAAAAAATCTCTATCTATCAACCGTCACCTCATGTATGAGGTATCTATTCTATTTATAGGCAGACAAGATGCCTTTTACAAAATGACTAAAGTACCCCTGACCTATTACATCATAACTAATCTAAGTCTTCATCCGCATCTTTGCTTGTTCATCCGCATTGACAAATGCGGATGAGTTAACATTATGAGCATTTCTTCACTTGATCATTTGCATTAGTATGTTGGTCATCCGCATTGGTTAATGTGGATGAACAAATACTTATGCGCATTTGTTCGGTCATCCACATTTGTCAAATGTGGATGAGCAAAGTCTTGTCCGCATTAACTTTTAGTCTTCTCCATTAGTCAATGCGGAAGAGTAAATACTTGTTCACATTAGCATTATGTCTTCCGCATTGATAAATGCGGAAGACAACAGGTTCTTTTCCTTAGCAGAATTTCATCCGCATTTCTTCTTGGACCTGTGGGATTCCAGCAGAGAAATCATCAAATCACCCATTGACTTGGCATGTATGATCCTTTCAGGGTCTAACAATAATCAACCCTTTGAGTTTGAGTGAAACCTTTTGCTACAAGTCTTGCTTTGTAAGTATCCAATTCTCCATGCATATCCGTTTTCTTCTTAAAAACCCACTTGCATCCAGCGGTTTAGAGTTAAGTGGAGGGTCAACCAATTCCCAAACTTGGTTTTGATACATGGATTGCATCTCAACGTTCATGGCTTCCAGTCATTTGTCACAATCTGAATTAGACATGCGTCATGGTATGTAGTTGACTCATCTAAGTCAACCATATAGCATCCATTCATGAAAAATCCATATCTTTTGTTGATCCATATGTACCTAGTTTACGATCTTAATGTAATATGTCTGTCATGTCCTAAATTTAATGAAACGAATGAGTTGAATGAAAAATAATATGTGGTTGTTGATCTTAATGTTTAATGTTTCAGTGTATGTTTTAATGTTTATCATTTATTAATGCATATTGAACCAACTATATAGAATTGAGGTGGTTGAATAAATCTTAGTCAAGTAATGATTGAGAAACATATTCAAACTTAGTCATATGAAGTTTTCATGCGAATGGACCATGCTAATGGTTCATACACATGAATACTTTGATGGTTTTGCAACAAGTTAATGAAAGCAAGTTAAACCATTTTAAACTTGTAAAACGCAGCAGAAATATGAATTAAATAGGTTGTTACATTCTGAAAATTTTCAACATTCAAAACATAAACAAAACCCAAGAATAAGGATCATATAAATATATGTGAAATAGTGTGCTATCAAACCAAAAGCAACCATAGGATGTTCAAAGATACAACCTTTCTTGCACAAGATGTTGTAGATGTATAAGAAGAAGAAGATGGCGTTCTTGAACTTTCAGCCCCCAAGAGAGAAAGCCTCAAGTAGTGATACCCACAAGCTCTTCTAAAACACCTAGCTAATTAGGGAGCTCAACACCAAAACCTCTACAAATGTACCTTCAAAAACCAAAATTTTAGCCTTGGTTTTGAGCTTCAAATCCGAAAATTCAACAATGTTTTGAGAGAGTTCTTGGTAAGTGTTGCAAGAGAGAAAAGTGTGAATGAGGGAAGAGTGTTAGAGAGGGGAAAGTCTTGCAAAGACCAAGACAAAAGGGCTGGTCCAAATGCCCCAAGGGTGGCCGAAATCACCCATCCAAAAAGGGTTCCCCCCCATTTTAGTTTTATAAAAAGTTACACTTTTAGCCCTTAATTTAATAAAATTAAAACCAATTTTAATTTTATAACAATAACACACTTTTATTTGTTATTATTAACCAACTTAAATAATGAAACAAACAATTTCTCATGAACAAATTATCCACATAATGTTGTTCTTTTACAAAAGCAACATTTTAGAAAAACCCATTTTCTAAATTGGTGTCGCTATTTATTTGTTTGATCCTATCAAAAAATACATATTAATTGGTGTTTGTATAGCTTGTTAATGGGTATGACGCGACTTGGATCATAACATACTAACCACGTCAATCTTGTATGTGTCTTGGGTATATAAGGTCCAACAATCTCCCACTTGCACAAGATTCATAGAAGATTGATGCAAGCAGTAAATACCGCCCAACAATGGTTTACTACCCTTAATACGTATGACTAAGTGCCATTCAATAACATCATCTCCTTCAAGTATCATACTTGAAATGTTTTAGGTGAATCAATCATCTGTCCTTTTGTCGCAGATGTCATGTTAAATCCTAGAGACACAGAGTGATCATTCTCCATTGATTTAACTTCATCAGGCCTTAGAGATCTTACTCTCAACAAGTAAGAGGGACAAATCCAATCTTGACAACATACATGTCTCACAATTACCTTATATCATACCTCAACTCAGACTTATGTACTGCCATGTTTCAGAACAGCAAAGAGCTAAGTCAAAGTATAATATTCGGTAAATATGAAGACCCAATATGTATCTTAGGTCAGAGGATACCAAATGATATTCACCTTTACTCAAAATTACTTATGATTAAACAAGAAGATTCCATGTAGTAATATTTGAGATGCAGGTCAGTCCAATATTTGCATCCCACAAATACCTATGAACTTTGGCAGCAACCTTTTGCTCTATATTCATCCATAAGAATATCTACCAATCCAAGTTCATAATAGCATTGCCTTCATACTTGTTCCCACAAGCATGAACAACTACAGACATTCTGAGCAAATAATTTACTCATGGATTTTAAACATGTAAAATTGGAATATTAGTTGAATCATTATAACCGAATAATTCATTCAAGTAATAAATGGTTACAATATCTCATTACAGAAATTAAAGATCAAATCCAGTCACTAGAATATTGAAGCCCCATGGCATAAGCATGACTTTCATGCTTCGCCTTTTCAAGAAGCTTTGTGAGTGGATCCATAATGTTTTGATCCGTGTGAACTTTGCAAATACATATCTTTCCCTTTTCAACTTCATCCCTTATGTAGTTGAATCTTCGTTCAATGTGCCTAGTCTTCTAATATGCACAGGGTTACTTGATTTGAGCAATCGCACCCTCATTATCACAAAGAATTTCTATGGGGTCCTGAATAGAAGGGACCTCCCCTAGATCGGCAATGAACTTCTTTAACCATGTAGCTTCCTGAGTTGCTAATGAAGCGGCAATGTATTCTGACTCTGTAGTTGATAATGCCACCACATCTTGCTTAGAGCTCTTCTAAGAGATTGTACCTCCATTCAAGATGAAAATGTTCTTGGATCTTATATGCATAAGACACATACAAGATTGATGTGGTTAGTATGTTATGATCCAAGTTGGGTGATACCCAATAACAAGCCAAACAAACACCAATAAATATTTATTCGTAGATAAGATCATAAAAATAAATATTAAACATCAATTTAGAAAATGGGTTTTCTAAATCATTGCTTTTGTAAATGAACAACATTATGTGGATAATTTGTTCATGAGAAGTTATTTGTTTCATTATTTAAGTTAGTTAAACAATGACAAATACAAGTGTGTTAGTGTTATAAAGTTAAAAAAACGGGTTTTGATTTTATAAAACAGTGGGTTAAGAGTGTATATTTTATAAAACTAAAAATGGGGGAAAACTCTTTTGGGTTGTATATTCAGCCGCCCAAAAGGGGCCATTGGGAGTAGCTTTGTCTTGGTCTTTGAAAACCCTTTTCTCCTATCTTACACTCTATCATCATACACACTTCTTCTCTCTACAACACAAGCATTAGAACCTCCAAAACCAAGGCTGGTTTTCGAGTTTTAGAGGCTGAAAAGGGCTGGTTGATTTTTGGTTTTTGGAGGAGCAAAAGAAGAGCAATCTTTGGTGTTGCATCCTAACAAGCAAGGTGTTTTAAGGGCTTGTGGGTATCACCTCTTGAGGTCTTCTACTTTAAAGATTTAGCTTTCAATCATCATCTTCCTCTTCATCCATGAGTTCTAGGAGGTAGTATATGATGTTTTGAATGTTTGTTTGATAGCATGTTCTTTCATATAAAGATCCTTGTTAATGGGTTTTGTTTTTACACATGTATTTGATGTATAATTAACTAATCTTAAAATGTTTTTTGATTATTACTCCGCTGTGTTTTGACATATTAATGGTTAATATGACTTTGATAAACCTCTACAAAACCCAACAAATATACCCCGATTGTGATCTTGAATCATCCCAATCAGTTTGGAAACTCGCATCCGTGTAACCCTTTACTACGAGTTCCTCCTCACCAGATCCATAGATTAGGAACATATCTTTAGTTTTCCTTAGGTACTTAAGTATGTTCTTAACAGCCATCCAATGAGTGTTTCCATGATTTTGTTGGTATCGGCTTGTCATGCTCAAAGCGCATGACACGTCCGGTCTAGTGCATATCATTGCATACATGATGGATCCTATAGTAGACGCATACGAAATTCCCTTCATTTTGTCTTTCTCATCCTTTGAGCTTCGACATTGAGTCTTACTCAATATTGTTCCTCTTTGAATAGGTACGGTACCTTTCTTAGAGTTTTCTATCTTGAACCTGTTCAAGATCTTATCAATGTATGCACTTTGATTCAAAACCTATCAACGGCCTTGATCTATCCCTATAGACCTTTATTCCTAAAATATTGGTGGTTTCACCAAGATCCTTAATAGAGAAACAGCTTCCAAGCCAGGTTTTTACACTTTCCATGGTTTAAATGTCATTTCCAAATAGTAGGATGTCATCGACATACAACACTAGGAAATTGGTGGTGCTCCCACTAGCCTTCTTATATACACATGCTTCATCAGCGTGTTTGATGAATCCAAATTTGATTATTTCTTCATCAAAACGGTGATTTCAACTCCTTGATGCTTGCTTCAATCCATAGATTGATTTCTTTAACTTGCATACTTTGTTAGGATGTTTTGAGTTGAGAAAACCTTCAGGCTGAACCATATAGACATCTTCCTCAAGATATCAATTTAGAAAAATGGTTTTGACATCCATTTGCCAAATATTATAATCATAATGAGCAGCTATGGCAAATAATATCCGAATAGACTTTAGCATTGCAACTGGTAAGAAAGTCATATCATAATCAACCCTGTGTTTGAGTGAAACCTTTTGCTACAAGTATAGCTTTATAAGTATCCAAGTTTCCATGCATATTGGTTTTCTTCTTGAAACCCACTTACTTCCAACTATCTTGGAGTTAAGAGGTGGTTCAACCAAGTCCAACACTTGGTTGTCATACATGGATGGCATCTCTACGTTCATGGCTTCAAACCATTTGTCACAATCCAAATTGTAAATTGCATCATGATAGGTGGTTGGTTCATCGGAATCTACCACATAGCATCCATCTACGAAAAATCCATATCTTTCAGGTGGATTACTAATTCTACCAGAATTGTGAACGTACTATGTAGTTTGATCAACCACTTGATCATTCTCAACATCCTCGTGTTGAGTGCTAGTATCAACCAAAGGTGTATCATTTTGTGGTTCTTGATCTTCCTTAAGATCCATAGTTCTATTCCTAGTTCCTTCCGTAAGCAACTTATCTTCCTCAATAAAAGGAGGTCATGTTTCATTTGCTGGAAACAAAGGAGGATATATCACAGCTCAAGGGGAAGTGGGGAATTAGAAAGTGAAGTTTGACAAGGTAAACTATGTTCAACAACTACAAAACAACTTACTTTCTGTATCCCAAATATGTGACAAGAGATTTAAGGTAGTTTTCGACAATAAGAAGTGCTATGTCCTCAAAAAGGACTATGTGATTCCGGAGGACCAAGTCTTAATGTCAGCCTCAAGATATAATGACCTTTATGTCTTGGATCTATCAAAGGCCTCCATAACGGATCATCAAGTTCAGTGCTTCTTGTCAACGGCTATTGAGAAGGATTCTATCTCCTGGCATAGGACAATGGGACACATCAATCCAAGGAATATGAACCACTTCATCCAGAATGATCTAGTGCAGGAGTAAACGTCAAAAACTTCCAACTCCCGGATTTTTGTGTGGCTTGCAAGAAAGGCAAACAGACTAAGAAGTCTGATAAGGCAAAGAAAGTTAATTCCATAAAACTGCCTCTTTAGCTTCTTCACATGGATCTGTTTGGTCCAGTCAGTACAAGAAGCATCGCAGGCGACTTGTACTGCTATGTAGTTACACATGACTACTCAATATTCTCTTGGGTGATGTTTCTAAAATCAAAATAAAAAATATTTGAGTCATTCAAAGAATTGGTAACTACTCTGGAATCACTCTACAATCTGAAGGTAAGACAAGTACACTCGGACAACGAAACCGAGTTCAAGAACCAATGGATGGAGGCTTTCTACAAAGAAAAAGGAATTGTGCATCAGTTCACTTCTACCTACACTCCTTAGATGAACGGAGTTGGTGAAAGGAAGAACAGAAGCTTGATTGAGACTGCCAGGACGATGCTAGCCGACTCAATATTGCCTATCCAATTCTGGAACGAGGCAGTGGCAAATGCATGCTACACCTTGAATCGAGTCTTGGTAGTTACACGACATGGAAAAACTTGTTACTAGCTGCTACAACAACGTAAACCCAATCTGGATTGCCTCGAACCGTTTGGACCACCATGCACCCTATTGAAGAAAACTCATGATGGCAAGTTCAGCGAGAAGGCTTGAGGGAATCTTTCTAGGATAGAACATACCAAATAAGAGAGTTTACAACAACTCAACGGGTAGAAGTGTGGTGTAACGTTGACGTTCAAAGATACACCACCCCTCCTGCTGAAAAAGGACCCGCATTTTTTTTCGACTATAATGGATTCGTCAAGTCCTTCAACATTCCTCTCTCCACTTCTAACGATGAGTTAGCAACCAAAACGATGTATGATGTCTTAAACACACCAACACAAGACTCAACATCATCTGGTTCACAAGGTGAATTGCCTAGTCAATCAAGGGGAGCACTTAAGGTTAGTGACTCATCATTTGACGATGAAGCCATGAAGAATGATCAGACCGATCACTAGGAACAAGTTCCTACTACTGGAAGTCCACAAGCATCTAACGTTGGTGCCTCTGAGTCTTCGAAACCTCATACTCCTACTGCCTCAGATACGCAACCAAACGTTCATAACTTGATTCTGGGGTAGTTGTTCCCACCACTCCTGGATCACGCCTAAATGTCTATCATCCTCTGGACAATGTCACTAGGGATGTCAGATAAGGAGTTCAGACAAGAAATCAGTTGTATTCAGCAGATTACGCCTTGGTAATGGAAAAAGGGTTTCTACACGATGGTGCATATCGTTGTTTTGTGTCTCAGTTTGAGCCAAATTACGTGAGTGAAGCCCTAAATTATGAGGCATGGGTGAGTGTCATGCAAGAAGAACTTCTTCAGTTCAAGATGTTAGGTGTATAGACACCGGTAGATAGACCTAAAGGTGCTAAGGTCATTGGCACCAAGTGGGTCTTGAAATGTAAGAAAGATGACCAACGAGTCATAATCAGGAACAACGCTTGACTTGTAGTTCAAGGATTTCGACAAGTCGAGGGAATTGATTACAATGATGTATTTGCACCTGTGGTGAGAATGCATGTCATCCGTATCTTACTAGCCTATGCCTCTTATATGAAGATTAAAGTCTATCAACTGGATGTAAAGAGTGCATTTCTTCATGGTGAAATCCAGGAAACAGTGTATGTCAGTCAACCCGAAGGTTTTGAGGAACCATATCATCAGGACAGAGTTTACAAACTGGATAAGGCTCTCTACGGGCTTCATCAAGCCCCGAGAGCATGGTATGAAAAACTCTCAACTCACCTTGTGAAACACGGATTTCACAGAGGTGTAATTGACTATACACTGTTATCAAAGGAAAGGATGGTGATCTACTACTTCTTCAGATTTATGTTGATGACATAATCTTCGGTTCCAAGAACAAAGACTTATGTAAAGAATTTGAAGCAGTAATGAAGGCAGAATTTCAAATGAGTGCCATGGGAGAGATGAAGTTTTTTCTCGGGTTATAGGTGGATCAAACACGAAAGGGGATATTTCTACATGAGACAAAGTATGTAGGGGATATTCTCAGTCGGTTTGACATGGAGAATGCTTCCACAACTCAGACTCCACTCGCTACAAACCATGATGTAGCACGCGACGAGAATGGTGATCTGGTTAATGCCACCATGTACCGAGGAATGATTGGATCCCTCATGTACCTCACTGCCTCAACACCTGATATCATGTACGTAACATGTCTTTGTTCAAGATATCAGGCGAAACCAAAAGTTAACTATATTATAGGGGTCAAGAGGATATTTCGTTATCTGAACGGTACACCAACACTTGGGTTGTGGCATCCTTATGATGATGATTTTGAGCTTACCACGTACAGTGACTCGGATTATGGCGGTTTCAAGATGAACTACAAATCCACTTTAGCATGTTGTTAATTCTTTGGAAGAAGATTAGTCACGTGGCAGTGTAAGAAGCATACATCAGTTGCGTTGTCAACTTGTAAAGCTGAATATGTTGTTGCGGCAAGTTGCTGTTGTCAAATCATCTAGATTCAAAGGCAGATGCGGGACTATGGTTTAAAATTTTCTAACACCCCTATATTTGTTGATAATTCTGCTGCAATAGCCGTTACTAAAAATCCTGTCCAACATCCTAAGACCAAACACATCGGCATTAAATATCACTTTATACGTGATTGTTTTGAAAAGAATCTAATCGATGTTGCTAAAATAAATACGGATTTCCAATCCACTCACCTCTACACAAAAGCCTTTGATAAACCATGTTTTCTATATCTATTAGAGGTCAACAGTGTTAAAAAGAAAAGTGATGTAATTCCAGAAGATGAACATGTTTAGTCCGATGCGTCGAGTCCATTTTTCTGTTATTTTCGATTTGATTCTATTTTACTTTATTAATTTTATTGGTTTTATTTCTTCGCCTATTAAAATCCTAAAAATGCAAATCGTTTGCGGTTTTAGAATTTTAGGGGGAGAATAGGTTAAGTTAACAAAAAAACGAGGTAGGGGGATAGGCAAGCTGATAGAAATGAGATCGGATCTGTGAAACTAATTCAACGACTATGGAAAATGATAGTACACACGAACAAAACATTCAGGACCTTAAAAGATTTAAATTGAATAAGATGCGAAATTCAAAGTATAAGTCTGAGAAGTCTAAGCAAAAATAAAGGGAAAAATGATAGTAAAACTAGCTGCTACTAAGGTAACACGGAGAAAGTAGACCTAGATGTTGCTAGACCATTAGATGATATGTCGGTAGATTCAACACAATAGATAAGTAGACCTCGTTGGTGATCTCAAGATCAAACTAAGTTGTTTAACAAGCTGTGGGTTATCATCTTATCCCTAGTTAACACAATCAACTGAGTTCCAATAAGGGGTGACGAGCAAAATAACGCCACAAATGTGTGCGGATGACCAAAATATGAGCAAAGCACATGATGAAAAATGAAAAAAGCAATCAAACTAATAACCTATGTTGTTGGTGCGATATGTGCAAAAAGAACAAAATTTCTCAAACAAGAAGATAGGTTATGCGCCTCTCTATTGTGCGGTTGCACTGACCTGAGGATAAGCATAACCTATATATTCTAAAATTCATTGTTGTTTGACGCCTCTCTATTGTGCGGTGGCACTGACCTGAGGCTTGGTTTCTCTTTGAAAGTTCTAATAATAGTTTCTTCTTGTCAAAATACCTATAGACCGCTCAAAAATCTCCTGAGGAATGTTGATTACCATATAAGCGTGGGATCCATAAATGCTTGTTGAAACAATTAAACCTTAAACCATCACCAATGTGTGTATGGATTTAAGCGGACAAGTATACTGACAATCATCGTGGCTGCAACTCTTGAAAGTCCAAATCAATGTGTGCATCTTATAGTACTAGTATGATTTCATAAACTTGCTAATGACTCTCAATGAAAAGAAGAATCTAGCATCAAAAGATTTTTGTAGCATGTCCCCAATGATTTTATTTAGGTTTATGATTCCATGATGAATCGTTCTACTTATGGTCAAAATAACATAATCCTGCCATGTTCAAGAAATAAATCTATTAGATTTCTATCTTAGGATTTCCAGCTCACACAAAATCACAAAAATATGTTTTAAATTCTGTCTTTTAGTTCTAGTAGTTTCATTTGTTTAAGTTTGTCAATTTAGGTTATATATCAGACTATGTCGTGGAATTCAATCTGGGATTTAATCACTTAAAAGGGTCACGTCTGAGGTGACCAAACGTGTTTTCAAATGTTAATGGGTCACATCTCAGATGACAAAATGTGTTCTGGTTAAAAGGATCACGATTGAGGTGATCAAAAGTTTTCAAAGTTAAAATGATCATGTGTGAGATGATCAAACGCTCAAAATGTTTAATCAAAATTTAAAAGGGATTAAGTGTCAAATGGTCATAAAGTCAAAATCATGAGTATGATCTCTTCACATGACTGGACCATGAGTATGGACCAGTCGTACCATTGACCATACTTATGCACTAGTTAACCGAATGGAGCATGAGTATGAACCATTCACACGACTAGCTTACAAGATTGAGCTAGTCGCTTGAATGGAGTTGTCCGAATGAGTCAGTCACCCAACTGAAACCCCGTCGGCCGACTGAATGTGACCGACTGAACCAAGACCGAGTTCCAATCGCCCGAATGAAAAGAGCGAATGGATCCAGTTGCCCGATTGAAACCAGATTCTGTATGAATAGGGCTAAAGTTGGTCGCATATGCTCATCACTCCCCATACGCCCAAAAATCGCCCGATAGTGCCGTTACTCTGCCTGATTTTTCTTTGACCTTGTTTGACTTCAAATTGTTGTATTCTGACGATCCATAGTGTTTATATAGGTACAATGCGGTGCAATCTACTCAAATAGAAATCGTTTTGTGCCTAAATTGATTGAATATGGCCCTAACATAGAACTGAGACTTAGTTGGATTAATAAACTAATAAAACTAAGTAAAATGTTGAAATGAAGGTTATTAGGTGCTATGTAGGGTGATTGCGAGTCTAATGAGCCAAACCACGATGTCTAATATTATGATCTGCTCAAAATTTCAATTTCAATCGAACAGACAGTCTGTCATGCGATTGGACACCTTGATGAACTCCAATCGCATGACTGAGCTGGGCGTATGACCTAGTCAGCCGAATAAACGAGGTGTATGAGCTCAGTCGCCCGACTGAACCCAGTCGCAGGCCTAGTCACCCGACTGAACTTAGTCGCAGGCTCAGTCAACCGACTGAACTTAATTGCTCAATCAGTCGCCCGATTGAGCTTGAAAAGACCTGATATGCCCAAGATGCATATTAAGTTGATGTGGCTAGTGTGATATGATCCAAGTCGGGTCATACCCAATAACAAGCTAAACAAACAGCAATAAATTTTGACACCAATTTAGAAAATGGGTTTTCTAAATCATTGCCTTTGTAGATGAACATCCTTATATGGATAATTGTTCATATGGTACTATTTGTTTTTCATTATTTAGTCTTACTAAATAATAACAAATAAAAGTACTAAGTTTAAATAAGTTTTAACTTTATAAACATAAGGGTTTAGTGAGTGTTTAATTATGCAACAAAACAAAGAGTGGGAATCCATTTTCAAATGGATTTTCGGCTGCCCACTTGCTTTGGGGGTCCCATCTTTGTCTTGTAAACACACAAGATTAAAGGCATGATCACTATCCTTCCCAAGTGTCTTCTCTCCTACATGCAAAGGCTGATTTTGCTCTCATCTTCCTCTCTCTCTTTTTCGAATTTGAAGTGAAGAGGGCAAAAGAAAAGTTGAAAGTTTCAGCATCAAAAGGGGTTTCGTTGCTGAAAGTTGGTGTAAAGAAACCTAGCATTCAAGAGGTTCGTTTGTGGCTTGGGGTATCACCATCTTGAGGTCTTCTTGCTTGAAGATTCAGCCACGAAACTCATCCTTTTCACCTCAACTATATCGATTTTCTGCTGCTCCAAAGGTTGTTTTTAACATCATATATATAACTTTTCTTGTATGCATCTCGTATAATGATCCATGGTTTGGGGTTTGCTTATTAAATGGTTTTAATCATAATCATATTAGCAAGTTTTAAAACTTATTATCCGCTACGTTTTTCATATATACAAGCTTATATGAACTTTGATAAACTGTTAAACCCCTTTAGAGCTCAGTCTCATGTTAAGTCAACCGACTGAACTCAGTCCTATGTTTCAATCGCACGATTGAACCAGACTGATCTCAAACAGTTTACAGTGAATCGCTTTATGTTATGTGCTGATCTAATATATATGTGTCTTGTATTACAGATTAATGGCAGATCGGTGGACCATGAACACCAAGCACAATATCTTTGCTCATTTGGACGCCACCACTCGGAACGCTACCGAGTTTGTTGGCATCATTGCATTCCAAAAGTGATCAAGGATATATAGAGCGATATCTACACCACGCACTCCCTACATGTCTATACAGCAGGCCTTCTAGGAGGGTGCATCAGTTGACCGATCTAGTGAGCCCTACTACATTCGAGCACCATGTTTGGGCAAGAGATAGAGGTTACAATGGCAGACCTTTGACGTGTACTGGACCTGGTTGATAATGCTACTCATCCAACCATGTTACACCGCTGACTGTGAGGGGATGTTTTCTTAGGATGAAGTACTTTGGGGACATCAATGCAGGTGTGCTAAACAAAAGAAACATGTGTCCCTAGTTCAAGTACTTAGCACACATCATCCTAAAGTGCATTGCATCAAGAAGGGGTGGTTTGATGACTTATCTGACCAAATCTAGAATGGGTACGTGGCACTCGTGCTGAATCACTACTTCAGCTTCTCCAACATGATATATGCATACCTGATTGAGAATCTTGAGGCCAAAGGCAAGGAAGGCCTCTATATGTACCCAATATTTTTACAGATAATTATAGATGAGAAGCTTCCTTCGCTACCAAGGAGAGCCACGATGTAGTATCTCTCGAGATTAAGGATGACACCACTCTCGCAAGAATGAAGGTCTATAGGGGAAAGCAAGTTAAACCCCATGTGAAGAGATTGTTCGAGCACCTGGCCCGGGATGATTACGTGGTACTAGCAAGGCATAAGTGGCACCACGAGGAGAGCGACTCAGATGTTGAGCAGAACGCTCTTCCATCTGATGACTCCGATGATGATGATAGCGGCGCTGGTGGAGACTCTGGCCTCTCTACTTCTAGGGCCACCACTACACATGTTACACCTCTACCACCCACTCATGGAGATGCCACCACAGCTAGTTTCCATCAAAATATATGTCCTCCTCATGAGGAAGTTAAGAGTGACGAGGAGCCATTAACCAGGACAATGGGCAGCAGGGTGGTTGCCACCGAACGAGGTATTTGGGAGGTTGGAGGACGCCCTAGCAAGTCTGGGGAGACTGCTGCAGATCCCAGTTACATACTTGATCAGCCCAGCAGCATCCCAGGGGGAGCATCCTGCTTAAGGGGCATGAGGAGAAAAAGGATGGCTCATCCCCATGGGATGAAGATAAAGAGGAGGAAGATGACATTCATCACTACCACCATAGCCACCACTACTACCATTCCACTAGCCACCATCACCACCATTCCACCCACCACCACTACCACCATTCCACCCACCACCACTACCACCATTCCACCCCCACCACTACCACCATTCCACCCCCACCACTACTACCATTCCACTAGCCACCATCACCACCATTCCACCCACCACCACTACTACCACTCCACCCATCATGACTACCACACCTCCACCTGTCACTACTACAGCCGCTCCCTCACCATCCACACATATCCCACCACCCATCTTCCTACATCCACTACCAGCACCACCACTCATGGAGCCGGGACCTCATCATAGGTCCCACCTGGTTTTGGAACCTCTTACCCATCTGTTGGGTTGGAAGAGCAGCTGGCTAACCTAAACCAGTTAGTACTGAAGTTGCTGGCGACGGATGAATAGAGTGCCACTCAGCTTAATTAGCTGATGGAGCGCAATGTCTCCTAAGCATAGAGGATTGAGGGTCAAAGCTAACAGATAGAGGTGTTGCATGAAATGCATGCCTCATCTGTAAAGAGGATTAAGGCTCAGAGCCATGAGATCACAGAGCTATGAGAGATGCAGACATCTTCTGTATAGAGGATACAGGATTTGGAGGCCAAGAACAACGATCCATGCATGCACAGGATCAAGGTGCTTCGTCCTCAGCCCCACAAGCTGAAGAACACATGATTCAAGATCAAAGTAATGCTTAGATGTTTTTGTATTTTGAACTTTTGTGTAATTGAATCATGTATTGAAACTTATGTAGTAAATGTTTATGTATATATTTAATGTTTACTGTCTTGATTATTTACTGATGAATGATGTGTTACATGTTTTAATTCAAGCAGATCCACAATATCAGGGAGATGAATATGATGTTGCTCCCCTTCAGCAGATCAAGTCTCAACTCACAATGATACGTGATCTGCAAGGGATTGTCAGGAGGTTAGTAAGCTATACTCCCGAAGAAGGAGAAATTATTCAAAACCTCACTAATGAGCAACTCGCAGAAATTTTCCGGTTAAACCTGGATGAATTGGTTAAGGATGCCCCTACTGTCGATGTTGCTAGTGATGATGAGCTAAATGATGTGGATGAGATAGAGATTAAAGACGTCACAACACAACACTATCTAGAATATATGATCGAGTGGGAAATGTGGTTCCTAATTTTGGGGATACTCTCGACAGTGATATGTATTCTAAACTGGATACGACGGAGAAGGAGGCCGAGAAATCAGAAAGCCAAGCCCAAGCCTCGGACGCCGATGTTGAGATCAAAAAGGCTAAATGGGCGGCTTGTTTTGCAGAGATCCTTGCCCAACGCACGGCGCCAAAGCCGAGTGCCTACGCCAAGCTCTATAAAGTAAAAAAGCATCTGAAGGTGTCTGGAAAGATTATAGCGTGGGCTTACTTTGAGGATTTAAATGTGTATGCAGTGAAGAGGGAGAAAGGAATTGAGTACTTCAGATTTTCACATGATCTGAAGACTCTCCCTGGTTTTGAGCTCAACCAGTTGGCACGCCTGAACCTGCTGTATGCTGACCTCAGGAAGATGTCAGGCTGGTTTGAAGCTACATTGAAGAAAGAATACCACACTTAATGGGTTAAATTCAAGCCTCAACAACCTACGAGGTATATTCGAAGGTCGGAGGTGGACCCAAGGACTGGGAAACCCAAAGTGGTGCTGAAGTGGAGTCCTCCGCACACTATGTCAAAGATCTCCATGAGGGAAATGTCACAAGACTTCACTCCCGGTGGTATTATGACCGGAGAACAGGAGAAGCAGTCATAGTATTACCGAAAGAGTGCCAAATGGAGACCATCCAGGTATTTGACCTAATGTGGCTAACCAACCTGTGAGCTAGTGATGTTTATACTTTATATAGGTGGCCATTATTATGATTCGTAATATATTATACAGGCCCTCCAGTTTCACAACATGATAAGACTCTGTTTTGCATTTGAGATACATGCTGGAGTCACAGTCAAGGAGAGGCATAAGATGTTTGATGAGCTAATAAAGGATGCCAGACAATGAAGGAAACTAGGTCCAAAGGGGAGTTTGTTGATCAATATGTACCTAGTTTACGATCTTAATGTAATACGTCTGTCATGTCCTAAATGTAATGAAACAAATGTGTTGAATGAAACATAATATGTGGTTGTTGGTTTTAATGTTTAATGTTTCATTGTATGTTTTAATGTTTATCATTTATTAATGCATATTGAATCAACTATATAGGTTTGAGGTGGTTTGAATAGATCTTAGTCAAGTAATGATTGAGAAACATATTCAAACTTAGTCGTATGAAGTTTTCATGCGAATGGACCATGCTAATGGTTCATACGCATGAATACTTTATGCTAATGGACCAGTTGCACGACTAAACTAGGAGACTAGATCAGTCACATGACTGAGACATACGGATGACTCAGTCGCACGACTGAACCTTCAGTCGTGTGATTGACTCAGTCGCATGCTTTAGTCGCACGACTGAACCATGCTAATGGTCCAGTCGTATGATTGACTAACCCTAACCTATAAATACCACTTAATTCGTGGAAAAACAAAACACTTTTGATATTCGACTCCTACTCGTACCCTAGCCGTCTAGAGACTTCATAGAACCTGTTCCAAGTTCATAGGTCACACCAAATCAATTTGTAATCGTTCATAACATTTAGATTCAATTTAAGATCGATTCCACGTGCGTTCTTGCTGATTGGATCACCAATCAAATAGGATTCCGCACTATATGAGTTGGTATACACGTAAATCAGTTAGTACTTCGTCTAGAACACCATCCTAACATCTTTCAGGTGCAATGCTAACTCTAACAGATCTGCGAACCTTTTATGTGTCTTGATCAACCTTTTGATCATCATCAACAACCTCGTGTTGATAGGTAGTGTCAACCAAACGTGTATGGGTTTGTGGATCTTGATCCACATCAAATTCCACTGTTCTATACATTATTCCTTCCATAAGGAACTTAGCTTCCAGGAAACCTGGCTTTCGAGGAATAAATAATTTTTGCTCTATTGGATCAAAGAAGTAGTATCCTATACAGTCTTTGGGATATCCAACAAATATACATTTAGTGGATCGACTTTCCAACTTGTTTTGGGTGTTTAGCTTGACATAAGCTTCACAACCCCATACTTTTAAATATGATAGCAATGGAACTCTTCCATGCCATTTTTCAAAAGGTGTCGTATCCACTTTCTTGGTCGGGGCCATATTCAAAATACGAGCCGCGGAGAGCAATGTGAAACCCCAAAATGATAGAGGTAGTGAGCTTATAGCCATCATAGATCGAACCATATCCAATAGGGTTCGGTTTCTCCTTTCGGACACACCATTATGTTGTGGTGTTCCAGGTGGAGTGAGTTGTGAGATAATCCCACAACTTCTTACATGGTCCTGAAAAGCCTCACTTAGGTATTCACCTCCTCTATCTAAATGAAGAACTTTGATAGTTTTATTGAGTTGATTTTTTACTTCATTCTTGAAGACTGTGAACATTTCAAAAGCTTCATGTTTATGTGCCATCAAGTACACATAACCATAGCGACTATAATCGTCGGTAAAGGTAATGAAGTATCTTTCACCATTTCTTGTCATTGTCTTAAAAACCATTTCGTGTCATTGTCTTAAAAGGGCCACATACATCCAAATCTATGATTCCCAATAAGTCTTTTGCCCCCTCGTTAGTACCACTAAAGGGCAACTTGGTCATTTTACCTTGTAAACAAGATTCACACTTATCAAATGAACCACTTTCATTTTTTTTCAAAAGACCCTTCTTTTGTAGTGTTGAATCCGATTCTTGTTTATGTGAGCATGACGACAATGCCAAAGATATGAATCACTTAAACCCATTTATGTTTCTGGGGGCTTGTTTGGTATAATGAGCTATTATAGGATGAATCATCATGTACCAATTCATAGATACCATTAAAAGGCATAAACTTAAAATAAAACACATCATCCATACTAACATTTGTTGGACCATATCAAAGTAGTTTAACCATTTTAAACTATGAAAACACAGCGGATTAATACCTTAACATTATCATTAGTAATCTGAAAAATTAAGACTAATAACATATCATCAACAAACCCAAGAACATAGGATCATTTATATGTGTTTGAACTAGCTATCAACTACAAATAACAACCATAATATGACATACAAACTACCTTTTGTATCCTGCTGAAAAACGTGATGAAGGGAAAGAATATGAGCTTCTTGAATGGCCAAAACACCAAGGAGAGGTGTCCTCAAGCATCCATACCCACAAGCATCAAGCAAGCACCTAGTTGGTAGGATTTCATCACCAAAAACGAACCTTGAAAGGCTGCCAAAAACCCTTTTTTCAGCCGAAATCAAGCTGCTGAAAAACCCTTTTCAGCAGAGATTTTCTTCTAGATGGAGGGTGTTTTGCCTTAAGGTTCTTGCATATGTGAGAGAGATGAGATATTAGACTGTATGTGTGTGTTTATGGAGTATATTGTATCAAAACAATTAAGACACACACCATAAAGGGGGGCGGCCGAAAATGTTATGAAAATAGGGTTTTCCCCCAAAAACAATCTCCAATATTTATTAAACTAGTTGTTTAAGATAGTTATATAATTAATCTTTTAATTATATAACACATACACACTTTTATTATTTGATGTTATTTAACTAAATTAAACAACATTACAAATAATATCCATGAACAAAATATCCATATAAGTTGTTCAATCTCATATGCAACTTATGTAGAAAACCCATTTTCTAAATTGGTGTGTTAATTTAATTGCATGATCATATCATCAATTAAATATTATTTGGTGTTTGATAAGCTTGTTATTGGGTATGACCTGACTTGGATCATAATGTACTAACCACATCAATGTTCTGTGTGTCTTGGGCATAAAGAATCCAACAATCTCCCACTTGCACAAGATTCATAGAAGATTGATGCAAGCAGTAAATACCACCTAACAATGGTTTACTACCCTTAATACGCATGACTTAAAGCCATTAAATAACATCATCCCGTTCAAGCATCCAACTTGAAATGATTTAGGTGAATCAATCATCTATCCTTTTGTTACACATGTCATGTTAAATCCAAGGACATAGAATGATCATTCCTTGTTGATTTCACTTAATCAGGCCTTAGACATCTTGCTCTCAATGAATAAGAGGAACATATTCCATCTTGACTACATACATTTTTCCACATTACCACGTGTCATATCTGAACATAGCCTTATGTAATGCCCATTATTTTAGAGTAGTGAAGAACTAGCTCAAGGTATAACATTTGATGAATATCAAAATCCAATATGTATCTCAGGTCGGAGGATACCAAATGATATTCGCCTTTACTCAAATTTACTTATGATCAATCTAGAAGATTCCATGTAGTAAAATTGAGATGTGGGTCAGTCCAATATTTGTATCCCACAAATATCTATGAACCTTGGCAGCAACCAATTGCTCTATATTCATTCCATATGAATATCCACCAATCCATGTTCATAATAGTCTTACGTTCATATTTGTTCCCACAAACATGACCAACTACAGACATTTAGAATAATAAACATATTCATGGATGTATACATGCAAAAGGAATATAACTCAAAATACACATATAAAGAGTTAAATATTACATTGTTTCAAACTTTTAATACTAAACAGATCAATTCCAGTCACTAGAATATCAAAGTCCTAAGGCACAAGTATGACTTTCATGCTTTGTCCTCTTAAGGAGCCTCGTGAGTGGATCCGCAATGTTTTGACTGGTGTGAACTTTACGAATACATATTTTTCCTTTTTCAACTTCATCCCTTATGTAGTTGAATTTCCATTCAAGTGCCTGGCCTTTTGAAGAGGACAGGGTACCTTGATTTATGCAATCGTACCCTCATGATCAAAAAAGGATTTCTAAGGGTCTTGAATGGTAGAGACTACCCTAGGTAGGCATTAAATTTCTTTATCCCTGCAGCTTATTGAGCTGCTAATGAGCGGCTATGTATTTGGATTTTGCAGTGGACAATGCTACTCCATTCATAATGAAGACATACCCTGATTGTGATCGAGAATCATCTCGAACGGTTTAGAAACTCGCATCCGTGTAACCCTTTACAATGAGTTTCTCTTCATCAGATCCATATATTAGAAGCATTTCCTTAGTCCTCCTAAGGTATTTCAATATACTTTTAACAGCCATCCAATGGCTATTACCTGGATTCTGCTAATATCAGCTTGTCATGCTTAACACGCATGACACGTCCAGTCTAGTGCATATCATCGCATGATGGATCCTATAGCTAATGCATATGGGATGTCCTTCATTCAATCTTGCTCATCCTTTGAGCTTGGACATTGAGATGTACTCAATATTGTCCCTTTTTGAATAGGTACCACACCTTTCCTGGTGTTTTTCCATCTTTAACCTTTTCAAGACTTTATTAATATATGCATTTTGATTTAAACCTATCAACCGCCTCGATCTATCCCTATAGATCTTTATTCCCAAAATATAGGCGGCTTCACCGAGATATGGAAGAACAACTTTCAAGCCAGGTTTTGACACCTTCCATGGTTGGAATATCATTTCCAAAAGGTAGTATGTCATCACCATACAGTACTAGAATGTTATTATGCTCCCACTAGCCTTCTCATATACACGAGCCTCATCTGCGTTCTTGATGAAACCAAATTTCTTGATCTCTTCATCAAAATGTTGATTTCAACTTCTCGATGCTTGATTCAATCCATAGATTGACCTCTTTAACTTGTATACTTTTAGGATGTAGTGGACCAACAATACCATCAAGCTGAACCATATGGACAGTCTATTCGAGATGTCCATTAAGAAAAGCGGTTTTGACTTCCATTTGCCAAATCTCATAGTCATAATATGCAGTTGTGGCAAATAATATCCTAATTGACTTTTGCATTGCCATAGGTGAGAAAATCTCATCATAATCAACCTCTTGATTTTGAGTGAAACCTTTTGCTAAAAGTCTTGCTTTGTAAGTATCCAAGTTTCCATTTATATACATTTTCTTCTTGAAACCCACTTGCATACAACCGGTTTGGAGTTAAGTGGAGGTTCAACCAATTCATAAACTTGATTGTCATACATGGATTGCATCTCAACGTTCATGGCATCCAGCCATTTGTCACAATCCGAATTGGACATTGCTTCATGGTATGTGGTTGGCTCATCGGAGTCAACCAGATAGCATCCATTCATGAAAAATCCATATCTTTGAGGTGGAATTCTAACTCTACTAGATCTGCGAACGTTTTATGTGTATTGATCAACCTCTTGATCAACATCAACAACCTCTTGTTGATCGGTAGTGTTAACCAAAAGTGTAACCGCTTGTGGATTTTGATCCTCATCAAAATTCCATTATTCTATACGTTATTCCTTCCATAAGGAACTTAGTTTCCAAGAACTCAGCCTTTTGAGCAATAATTACTCTTGCTCTGTTGGATCAAAGAAGTAGTATCCTATACAGTTCTGGGATATCCAACAAATATACACTTTGTGAATAGACTATCTTGGTCAGGGCCATATTCAAAATACGAGCCTCGGAGAACATTGCGAAAACCAAAAATTATAGAGGTAGTGAGCTTATAGCCATCATAGATTTGAACCATATCCAATAGGGTTCGATTTCTCCTTTCAGACACACCATTATGTTGTGGTGTTCCAAGTGGAGTAAGTTGTGAGACGATCCCACAACTTCTTAGATGGTACTAAAAGCATCACTAAGGTATTCACCTCCTCTATCTGAACAAAGAACTTTGATAGTTTTATTGAGTTGATTTTCTACTTCATTCTTGAAGGTTTTGAACATTTCAAAAGCTTCATGTTTGTGTGTCATCATGTACACATAACCATAGTGACTATAATTGTCGGTAAAGGTAATGAAGTATCTTTCACCATTTCTAGTCATTGTCTTAAAAAGGTCACATACATCCGAATGTATGATACCCAATAAGTCTTTTGCCCTCTCGTTAGTGCCACTAAAGGGCGACTTGGTCATCTTACATTGTAAACAAGATTCATACTAATTGAATGAAACATTTTTCATTTGTTTTTCAAAACACCATTCTTTTGAGGTGTTTGAATCCGATTCTTGTTTATGCGACCAAGACGACAATGTCAAAGATAAGAATCACTTAAACCCATTTTAAGTTTCTTGGTGCTTGTTTGGTATAATGAGCTTATCATAGGATGAATCACTATGAACCAATTCATAGATTCCATTAAAAGACATAGCCTTGAAATAAAATATATCATCCATACAAACATAAATACCATTGTTAAGAAACTTTAATTCATAACCACATTGTTCTAAAAGGGAAAACAAAATTATGTTCCTAGTCTAACTACGAGCATACAAAATGTTCTTAAGAACAACTTCCAAACTACTGAAAGTTTCAAAATATTGTCTCTTTGGGCTTCGACATCAACTTTTGCTCCGTTGCCCATGTAGAGACTTGTGTCTCCCTTAATGAAGTGATTATTTCCTATGAACCCCTGCAACAAATTGCAAATATGAGTTCCACATCTGGTATCCAATACCGACGTGTTTGAAGAAATAACATTTCAACCAATGTGAATTATGAAAGTTGTACCTGAGGTTTGCCCAGCATCCCTCTTGTTTCTCAACTCTTTGAGATAGGTTTGGCAATTCCTTTTCCAATGTCCTATATCTCCACACTCAAAGCATGGATTGTTCTCCATTATCTTAAGCTTCTTAAGTTTAGGCTTTGGAGGTTCTGCTTTAGCCTTTCCTGTCCCCTTTCCTTTGGCAACATTTGCCTTGGGATCGGGGAATGGCCTTTTCTTATTTCCTTCCTCATTGATCGAGGGAAGAGGTAGAACCTTTCTACCCATCCCTGTCTCAGCTGTTTTGAGCATCACGTGAAGCTCACCAATACACTTGTCCCACCCGTTCATATTGTAATTCATTATGAACGTCTCAAACCTTTTAGTTAGGCCATTAAGGATCAAATCCGTGGCCAACTCCTTTGAGACGGGACAATTAAGCCGCTTGAGGTGATCAATGTGGCTTTTCATGTTAAGAACATAAGACGATACCGATTGGATTTCTTCCATGTGACACGCATGAAGCGCTCGAACCGTTTCGAAGTGCTCTACCCTAGCTTGTTGAAGGAACATTTCCTTCAACTGGGTAATTATGTCATATGCCCCAAGATGCTCCAAGTCCTTTTGGAGTTCGGGAATCATAGTTCCCAACATGAGGCAGGAAACCCGCATGGAATCCTCAGTGTATTGAAGTCAATTGTCATAGGCCTCAACATCCTCAGGGTCGGGTTGGTCAGGAATAGGATCGTCAAGGACATATGCCCTTTTCTCTTGCTTGAGAACAATTCTCAAGTTTCAATACCAGTCCATAAAGTTATTATGGTTAAGACAATCCCTTTCTAAGATGGTTCCCAGTGATAGGGTAGGGACGGTCGGGGTGGTAGCATTATTGTTTGCGGCCATTTCTACAAAATTATAAACTTCATTTTAGTATTTTAGAAAAATTGCATTTTAATTATTAATACCCTTTACACGTCTCATAGACAATTAATAATTAAAATCTAGAATCCAACGTTACATATAAATGATGGTTAGGTAACCTTTATCCCATTATTTAAATTAACAAGGTAGTCAAAATTTGACAATTGCAACCTATTACAACTTCTAGCTTTATGGGATCGGTTAAACATCTTATGTTTAGTCGGCATGTAAAATCACATCAGCACCATTGTACGCCATGCTTTGGTGACCCTATGCACATGGTTTCCAATTCAAGTCGTCCTATATACATTAAGTGACTAATAAAAGGTTATTAAAAGGATAATGATTTCAAAATAAAACTTGTTTTATTAAAAGAGAACCATATGGTACCATGTATTTGAAAGCATGCAAATACAAGGTACATAGAGTTTTCATAACTAGAATTAATGGAAACTCAAATCCCTTTGGAAACAAGTTAAACACCATCCTTTTACACGACACTCGAATCACTTGAGAACTAGTTGTGGGATAAAGGTCACCTAACCACTTTTAGGGAACTTGTGTGTTTGAGGTGAGCTAACATATTTGTGGGATAAAGGTCACCTAACCGCTTGTATGTGTAAACTCACACGTGTGTGTAAGTAGGACGACTTGAATTGGAAACCATGTGCATAGGGTCACCGAAGCATGGCGTACAATGGTGTTGATTGGATTTTACATGCTGACTAAACATAAGATGTTTAACCAATCCCATAAAGCTAGAAGTTGCAATAGGTTGCAATTGTCAAATGTTGACTACCTTGTTAATTTAAATAATGGGATAAAGGTCACCTAACCACTATTTAAATGTAACGTTAGATTCTACATTTTAATTATTAATTGTCTATGAGACGTGTAAAGGGTATTAATAATTAAAATGTAATTATTTCAGAAATACTAAAATGAACTTTATAATTTTGTAGAAATGGCCGCAAACCATAATGCTACCACCCCGACCGTCCCTACCCTATCACTGAGAACCATCTTAGAAAGGGATCGTCTTAACCATAATAACTTTATGGACTGGTATCGAAACTTGAGAATTCTTCTCAAGTAAGAAAAAAAGGGGTCTATGTCCTTGACGATCCTATTCCTGACCAACCCGACCCCAAGGATGTTGAGGCCTATAACGATTGGCTTCAATACACTGAGGATTCCATGCAGGTTTCCTGCCTCATGTTGGGAACTATGATTCCCGAACTCCAAAAGGACTTGGAGCATCTTGGGGCATATGACATAATTACCCAGTTGAAGGAAATGTTCCTTCAACAAGCTAGGGTAGAGCGCTACGAAACGATTCGAGCGCTTCATGCGTATCATATGGTAGAAACCCAATCGGTATCATCTTATGTTCTTAAGATGAAATGCCACGTTGATCGCCTCGAGAGGCTTAATTGTCCTGTCTCAAAAGAGGTAGCCATGGATATGATCCTTAATGGCCTAATCAAAAGGTTTGAGACGTTCATAATGAATTACAATATGAACGGACGTGACAAGAGTATTCGTGAGCTTCACGCAATGCTCAAAACAGCAGAGGCAGGGATGGGTAGAAAGGTTCTACTTGTTCTCTCGATCAATGAGGGAGGCAATAAGAAAAGGTCACTCCCTGATCCCAAGGAAAATGTTGCCAAAGGAAAGGGGCACCTCAAAGGAAAAGGGAAAGGAAAGGCTAAAGCGGATCCTCCAAAGCCTAAGCTTAAGAAGCCTAAGGTAACGGAGAATGATCCATGCTTTGAGTGTGGAGAGATAGGACATCGGAAAAGGAATTGTCCAACCTATCTCAAAGAGTTAAGA
The DNA here is from genome assembly GCA_025506515.1 of Flaveria trinervia. Lineage (NCBI taxonomy): Eukaryota > Viridiplantae > Streptophyta > Magnoliopsida > Asterales > Asteraceae > Flaveria > Flaveria trinervia. The sequence continues at coordinate 206,961 of JACCIX010000170.1, forward strand.
AACAAGAGGGATACTAGGCAAAGCTCATGTACAACTTTCATAATTCACATTGGTTGAAATGTTATTCTTCAAATACATGGGTATTGGATATCGGATGTGGAACTCTTTTTACAATTTATTGTAAGGGTTTATAGGAAATAAGCACTTCAATATGGGAGACACAAGTCTTTACATGGGCTACAGAGCAAAAGTTGATGTCGAAGCCCAAGGAGACAATATTTTGAAACTTTCAAATAGTTTCGAAGTTGTCATTAAGAACATTTTGTATGCTCCTAGTTTGACTAGGAACATAATTTTGATTTCCCTTTTAGAACAATGCGGTTATGAATTAAAGTTTGCTAACAATGGTATTTATGTTTGGGTGGATGATGTTTTTTATTTCAAGCCTATGCCTTTTAATGGAATCTATGAATTGGTTCATAATGATTCATCCTATAATAGCTCATTATACCAAACAAGCACCAAGAAACTTAAAATGGGTTTAAGTGATTCTTATATTTGGCATTGTCGTCTTGGTCGCATAAACAAGAATCGGATTCAAACACCTCAAAAGAATGGTCTTTTGAAGAGCAAATGAAATGTTTCATTTGATAAGTGTGAATCTTGTTTGCAAACTAGATGACCAAGTCACCCTTTAGTGGCACTAACAAGAGGGCAAAAGACTTATTGGGAATCATACATTCAGATGTATGTGGCCCTTTTAAGACAATGACTACAAATGGTGATAGGTACTTCATTACCTTTACCGACGTTTATAGTCGCTATGGTTATGTGTACATGATGACACACAAACATGAAGCTTTTGAAATGTTCAGAACCTTCAAGAATGAAGTAGAAAATCAACTCTATAAAACTATCAAAGTTATTCGTTTAGATAGAGAAGCTGAATACCTCAATGATGCTTTTCAGTACCATCTAAAAGGTTGTGGGATCGTCTTACAACTTACTCCACCTTGAACACCACAACATTATGGTGTGTCTGAAAGGGGAAATCGAACCCTATTGGATATGGGTCATACCCAATAACAAGCTTAGCAAACACCAAATATTATTTAATGTATGATATGATCATACAATTAAATAAATACACCAATTTAGAAAATGTGTTTTCTAAACAAGTTGCATATGAGATTGAAAAACTTATATGGATATTTGTTCATGGATATTATTTGTAATGTTGTTTAATTTAGTTAAATTACATCTAACAATAAAAGAGTGTATGTGTTATATAATTAAAAGGTTAATTATATAACTATTTTAAAACAAGTAGTTTATAAAATTGGAGTTTGGTTTTGGGGGGGAAAACCCCACCTAATGACCATATTTCAGCCGCCCCTATATGGGTGTGGGTCTTGATTTTGTTTGATACACCATTCTCCAAGAACTTGAAAATCACTCTATCATTTTCTCTCTCTCATATGCAAGAACCCAAGATTGAAGATACTATCTCTTGGTCTTTGAAGGCTCACGGCTGGAAGCTTGTTCCAGCAGCCTTTTCTTTGGGTTTTTGGTGCTCAAATCCTAGCAACAAGGTGTTTGCTTGATGCTTGTGGGTATGAATGCTTGAGGACATCTTTCCTTGATGATTTGGCTGTTCAACAACATCATCTTCTTCACCAAAAATCGTTTTCTGCAGCTTTACTAAAGGTAGCATGTATGGTTTGTTTTGCGTTGTTATATCTTGTTGATAGCTAGTTCAAACACATATATAAGATCCTATGTTCTTGGGTTTGTTGATGTTTTGTTATTTGCCTTAATTTTCAGATTACTAATGATCATTTTAAGGTATTATTCCGCTGCGTTTTCATAGTTTAAAATGGTTAAACTACTTTGTTTTGGTTCAACAAACCCAACAGTTCCAAGAACCAAAATGAACCAACCCTTGAAAGGGGGCGGCCAAAAATGTGTCTAAATTGGGGTTCCCCCCTAATTTTATCTACATTTTATTTTAACTAGTCACTATAATAAGTTATGTAATTAACCTTTTAATTATATAACTCATACACACTTTTTTACTTGATGTTATTTAACCAATTTAAAAAACATTAGAAATAATACCCATGAAACAGAAAATCCTTATAAGTTGTTCAATCTCATATACAATTTATTTAGACAACCCACTTTTCTAAATTGGTGTAATATTTAATTGCATGATCATATCGTCAATTAAATATCAATTGGTGTTTGCTAAGCTTGTTATTGGGTATGACCCGACTTGGATCATACGTACCAACCATATCAGTGTTCTATGTGTCTTGGGCATAAAAAATCCAAAAGAAGGTGTAAAAGCCTAGCTTGGAAACTGTTTCTCTATTAAGGATCTTCGTGAAGCCGCCCATATTTTGGGAAAAAATATCAATAGGGATAGATCAAGGCGGTTGATAGGTTTGAGTCAAAGTGCATACATTGATCAGATCTTGAAAATGTTCAAGATGGAAAACTCAAAGAAAGGTACGATACCTATCAAAAGACGAACAATATTGAGTAAGACTCATGTCCAAGTTGAAAGGATGAGCAAGACAAAATGAAAGGAATTCCGTATGCGTCTGATATAGGATCCATCATGTAATCAATGATATGCACTAGGCCGGACGTGCCGTGCGCATTGAGCATGACAAGCCCATACCAACAAAATCCTAGAAGCAGTCATTGGATGCCTGTTAAGAACATACTTATGTACCTAAGGATGTCCAAAGATATGTTCCTAATCTATGGATCTGGTGAGGAGGAACTCGTAGTAAAGGGTTACATGGATGCGAGTTTCCAAACTGATCGGGATGATCGACGATCACAATCGGGGTACATTTTCATCTAGAATCAAGGAGCAATCTCTAGGAAGCGCTATAAGCAAGATGTGGTGGAATTATTAACTACAGAGTCAGAATACATCGCCGCTTCATTAGCAACTCAGAAGCTACATGGTTAAAGAAATTAATTGCCGATCTAGGGGTGGTCCCTTCCATTCAGGACCTTGAAATTCTTTGTGATAAGGAGGGTGTGATTGCTCAAATCAAGGAAACTCGTGCACATCAAAAGACTAGGCACATTGAACGGAGATTCAACTACATAAGGGATCAAGTTGAAAAGGGAAAGATATGTATTCGCAAAGTTCACACAGATTAAAACATTGCGGATGCACTCACGAAGCTTCTTGAAAAGGCAAAGGATGAAAGTCATACTTGTGCCATGGGACTTCAATATTCTAGTGACTGGATTTGATCTTTAATTTCTATATTTAGATATTGTAACCCTTTATTACTTGAATGAATTATTTGGTTATAATTTTTCAACTAATATGCTTATATTCAATTTTAAAATCCATGAGTAAATCATTTACTCAAAACGTCCATAGTCGTTCATACTTGTGGGAACAAGTTGAAGGTAAGACTATTATGAACTGGAATTGGTAGATATTCATATGGGTGAATATAAAGCAAAAGGTTGCTGTTAAAGTTCATAAATATTTATGGGATACAAATATTGGACTGACCTGCATCTCAAATATTACTACATGGAATCTTCCTGATTGATTATAAGTAATTTTGAATAAAGGCGAACATTATTTGCTATCCTCTGACGTGAGATACATATTGGGTCTTGATATTTACCGAATATTATACTTTGACTTAGTTCTTTTATGTTTTGAAACATGGTAGTATATAAGTTTGAGTCCAGGTATAATACAAGGTAATTGTGAGAGGCGTATGTAGTCAAGATAGCATTTGTCCCTCTTTTTTGTTAAGAGTAATATATCTAAGGCCTGATAAAGTTAAATTAAGGATAGATCATTGATTCACCTAAAACATTTCGAGTAAGGTACTTGAAGGGGATGATGTAATTGAATGGTACTTAGTCATACGTATTAAGGATAGTAAACCGTTGTTAGGCGGTATTTACTGCTTGCATCAATCTTCTATTAATCTTTTGCAAGTGGGAGATTGTTGGATCTTGTATGCCCAAGACACATACAAGATTGATGTGGTTAGTACGTTATGATCCAAATCGGGTCATACCCGATAACAAGCTATACAAACACCATAAATATTTATTTGTTGATGAGATCATACATATATATACTGACACCAATTTAGAAAATGGGTTTTCTAAAATGTTTTTTTTTGTAATACAACAACATTATGTGGATAATTTATTCGTGAGAAATTATTTGTTTCATTATTTAAGTGAGTTAAATAATAACAAATAAAAGTGTGTTAATTTTATAAAATTAAAAGATGTGTTAGTGTTATTTGTTTCAGACCACTTTCTTGGTGCTTGGTGAAGACCATACAAGGCTTTGTCAAGCTTGTATACTCTATGAGGATAATGAGGATCTTCAAAACTAGGGGGTTGTGACACATAGACCACCTCATCAATTTTCCGATATAGGAATGCACACTTGACAACCATTTGATACACAGTGAACTTATATGATGCATATGCTAGGAACACTCTTATGGCTTCAATTCTTGCAACTGGTGCAAAAACTTCATCATAGTCTATTCCCTCTTATTGTGTGTATCCTTGTGCAATCAACCTTGCTTTATTTATTACAATAATCCCTCTATCATCCAGTTTGTTTATGTATAGTCACCTTGTTCCAATAGGATGTTGGCCTTCAAGTAAATCAACTAGAGAACATACTTTTTGCTTTCTAAATTGTTGAAGTTCTTCTTACATAGCTTCAATCTAGCTGTTGTTCTTTAAAGCGGTAGTGATGTTTGGAGGAACCACTTGTGAAAGAAAACAATGGAAGAGACAAAGGTTGGTTGTACCACTTTGGCTTCTTCTAGTTCTCTTTGTAAGATCTCCAATGATGTTGTTGACTAGATGAGGCTTATGGATTCTTATGGATGGAGTTGATTCAAATGGAATAGATGATTCCAGGTTAGTCATATCCATTGTTGAAGACTAATCCAAACCAAGTTAAGAGTTTAGGAAGTAGTCAAAATGTTCAAAATGTGGTGTTGAATGATCTTCAGTAGCTTGATTATCAGCAACGTCATGAGTGTTCTCTGCAGAATTTGTAGGGGCTTCTCCATAATTTGTTTCTCTTCCGTATGAGTTACAGGTACTTCTTCGGATGATAAGTGATGACTTGAAACATTTCCAATGTGTGTTGTATTCACTTAAGAGCATGGACCTATTACAGGGACAACATTTTCATCTCTAAATGCAGTGTCAGTAGCTGATGCTGAATTGTTTCCACTTGAGGATGTGTGTATCCTTGGAGGATGAGCAGATAAAGCTACTTCATTCATATGAGGTGCAACAATTGGATAACATACTTCACCAGATCCTACAGTGTTCAAATAATCATTGTTAAATGATTTAGTTAGAGCATCTATGTCAAACAACCATGATGAACCTTTAAATGATTTAGTTAATACAGTTTCATTAAAGGATAAATTAGGAGTTTCTTCCATAATCTTATGTTGTGGAATGTAGATCCTACAAGATTTAGATGTTGAAGAATATCCAACAAAGACACCATGGTATGCTTTTTCTAAAATTTTTCTCAATGACTCTTTTATGTTTAAAACTAATACATGACATCGAAAAACTCTAAGATATCCTATATACGGTTTTCTTTTAAATAAGAGCTCATAAGAAGTTTTGTTGTGTTATTTGACAATTAATGTTTTGTTTTGAACATTGCATGCAGTATTCATTGCCTAAGCCCAAAAGGTGATACGCAATTGTGAATGAGCTTGCATTGTTCTGACTTCTTCAATAAGAGTTTTGTTTCTTCTTTCAGTAACTCCATTTTGTATTGGAGTTCTTGCTGCATTGAATTGCCATGCAATACCTTTGCTCGTGCAAAATGAATCCAGTTCAAAATTCACAAATTCAGTACCATTTTCACTCCTAAAAATTTTAACTTTTGCATCAAGTTGATTCTCAATCTTGATCATAAAGTTCGCTAATGTTTATGATGTTTCAATCTATTGTTTTAAGAAAAAGACCCATGTAAATCTTGTGAAAACATCAACTATCACCAAACAATATTGCCTTTTTCCAATGTTCATCACATTGGTAGGACCAAACAGATCCATGTGAAGCAATTTGAGTGGTGTAGTATTAGTATTGATAGTTTTGGATTTATGAGACACTCTATATTGTTTTCCTTTGTAACAAGAAGAACAATGAGTTGAGCAATGAAACTTTTTCTTTGGAAATCCAATGACTAAGTCATTTTTCACCAATTTGTTCATGTTCTTCATGTTAGAATGGACAAGCCTTATATGCCATGACTGAGATACATCATCTAATGACATAGATAGAAGGCATGTTGCATGTTTTGTGAGTGAGGTGTTGTTCATGTCCAAAACATAAGTGTTTCCTTTTCTTGATGCTTTGAGAAGGACCAACATTGTGTAACATAAAAACCTAGCTTAAGAATATAAAAGTTAGTATTATCAAACAATGTGGTATAATTTTGATCACAAATTTGAGACAAATTGAGTAAACTATACTGTAAATCTTCACAATATCCTACTTTCTCAAACTTTAGCACACCATTTGTTACCATTCCTTCACCAACAATTTTACCTCCCTTTTTATCCCCAGCAAATACCACATACGAAGCATTTTTATGTTTGAAATCATGGAGAAGTAAACAGTTTCCTGTCATACGCCTGGAATGTAACACCCAGTTATTTATTATTTTGAAGCCGACGAAAGAAGAAAAAGAAATAAAGGCCAAAGTCACGGGACCGAACTTGCTAAAATGCGAGAAAGTTTAGAAGAGATGGAGAATAAGAGGGGAGGGCAGGCCACACCTCCCCACATGTCCAAAATTTCAGCCAAGAAAGAAAGAAGAGAGAAAAAGGGAGAAAAAGTTGGATGGAGTTGGTTCAAGTGAGCAAAATCGTTGAGAAGTGGGTCAAATCAAAGCTATTCTCATTGTGGTGGTTTGTGTGAGTTCTAGGACCCCTCTTTACACATTTTTGAATGATTTGGGGCTGGAACACATATGAAAATCCGGGTTTTGAGTGTGTGTGTGTTTGACCCATTTTGGTATGTGTGGGTATGTGTATGATTCGTTTGGGTCTTGATTTTGAGCTTGCATGTGCTTAAATGGTGTTGTGGTATGCATTCCTAAGGTTTAGGATGGTTAATTTGGGCTTAGAATGGGTTTAGATGAGCTTGGAGGTCAAAAATGGCACATGGGTTCGGGATGAATTGCATTTTGCACCAGCTAGGGCTATGCGACCGAATGGAGGCCATACGGCCGATTGAGGTGCGATTGAGGTTCATTCGCACGACTGAGGGTTCATTCGCGCGAATGAGAGTTCATTCGCACGACTGAGAGCCCAGTCGCATAAATGCTCAACCGCATTAGTTCCATCCACATTAGGTCCATTCGCATGGGACTCATCCGCATTAGTTTCATTCGCATGATTGGGTGTTCATTAGCATAGGTGTTCATCCACATTGGTTCAATCGCATGATCATCAGTCGCCTGGAGGCCATGCGACTGAAGTGTGCCCATACACCCAAATAGAGCTGGTGTACCGAGGGAAGTGTAGTTTATCTACGGACTTTCGGGGGAAAGTGCAGATGTAAGTTTTGACGTGAAAGTTCCCGTATGTTTATGTAAGATGACTATTGAGGCCTTAGAGAGTATGTTGGGCATGATGATGATGATGATGTTGCATGATTATGCATGTTAGTATGCATGTTGTTGCCCTAGGTACTGTGACCAGAGGTGTGATGCATAGTTATAGTTGGTCTATGATAGGCCTAGGTCCCGGAATAGCTGGGTATTGCACATAGCAGTGGTACACCTAAACTCTACCCTAAGTACTATGACCAGAGGTGTGATGCATCATTTTAGCTAGTCTATGATAGACCTAGGTCTAGTAAAGTTTATGGTTGAAGGAAGGGAAAGAGGTAATGATGAAAGAATGCGAAGTTAATGAACATAAGATTGAAAGAATGAATGTAAGAAAGATTAATGAAGATAATAATGATACTATCTATGTGTACGTATGATGTATAATCACATGAAAGTAAATAAGGGTTTTAGCAAATGAAAAGTATGTTTTATTATAAAAGTAGAACTCACTCAGCAACGCTGACTTTGATGTGTTTTCAGTTGGCAGGTAATGATTGGTAAGGATGGCACGAGGTGGCTACTCAGCTCTTTGGGATGGCATCCATTTATTTAACGCTTTTGTGATGTAATGCCACAAAGTATTTGTAATTGATTAACGATGTATTATTTTACAAAAGTTTTTATAATGAAATGAGATGTCATTTTTGAATGTTTCCACTGCAATATTTATGTAAGAGAAATGAAAATGTATGTTTATGTGGAATGATTTACCAGATGTAAGCATCCCAGAAACGGGGCCTTACAAGTTGGTATCAGAGCCAAAGTTTAAGTGAAATGGGTAAATTTTCAAAATAAACCTTAACTTAAACTGAGAATGGGACAATAAGGGAAGGGATGCCAATCTGAGTAGCTACGTGCCATCGGGTATTTTCATAAAGTTAACCGGTATTATGTGCGCATGGTATGTGGTTATGTGTTGTTTGTAGATTTAAATACTAATGTAGTCAAGATAGGTAATGCTCGAGGTGTGAAGAGTAAAGTAAGTGGCTAATCACAACTGGCCACTATAATAGGGACTTACTATACTTGACATAAACTAAGCTCTTCCCTTGAATGATGGTGTTGGTGTTTGAATCATTCAGTGTGTGTGTGAATGGCTGGTGGTAGATCTTCGAAAGCTTCATGTGGTGGAGGTCACGGTGTTGAACCGCGACCCAAGAGAGGGAGACCTAGAGTTAAGAAGGTGGTTCGTGAAGAACCTGAGAGCCCTCATCCGGAGTGGTGATGAAAGTTCAAACTTGAGGGCCCCAGTAAAAGAGGCGGTGCTTGAAGAGATACATGAGGTCATGCAGACAATCTTATCGTATGTGGTGACCGAAGTGATCAAGGCAGTACGGGAAGGGGAACGACAAGAGAGGAATAGGTCCTCGGGAGGACAGGAACAACCAGAGCCTGAAACGGTTCCATCTGAGGATGAAGAGGAAGAAGAAGAGCCCGTGTAGGAGGTGGCACGAGGTTGTAATTATGGGGCATTTAAACAACGCAAGCCCCTTACTTTTGATGGAAACAACACTACTACTGCCGCTCACCAGTGGGTGAGAGAAATGGAAGCTGTTTTGAAAATCAGCAAGTGCCGGGAGGACCAAAAGTAAAGTTTGCTGCCCACTCTTTTGTGGACTTGGCTCTGTGCTGGTGGGATATTATAGTCCAAGCTGAGGGTTGTCGGGCAGTCGGGAGGATGAGATGGTCTGAACTGAAGATGCTAGTGATTGAGGTGTTCTGTCCTCTTAGAGAAATCGATAAAGTTGAGAGAGAATTCCAGCAACTGGAGGCAGGAATGGTGACGCACCACAGTACACCACCAAATTCAACGAGATGGCACGTCTGGTTCCGGATCAAGAGACGCCTCTATCAGGGAAGATTAAGATGTACATTCAGGGTTTGCCAACGGATATTCGCAGGCATATGATCGCTACCCGACCGAGCACGTTTAGGTCGGCGGTGGATTTGGCAGGGAGATTATATGATGAGAGGGATATAGTGGTGGTGACTGAAGATAGCAGGAAGGGTGGATGTGATCAAAACTGGAATGGGAAGATGTTTGGTCGGGGTAATGTCTCGACGGTTAACAAGATGCATGGGTGGATGACCGTCATGTGGCCACATCGAGTGCTGGGTCAAAAAGGTGTGGCAAGTGGCGAAGGGAGCATGCAAGATAACATAGGTTAAGATTTAAGGCGTGCTTCAAATGTGGGAAGGCGGGGCATATAGCCAAGGACTGTCGTACAGTTCGATGCTTTAACTGTGGTGAAGAAGGTCACATAAGTAGAGATTGCAAGAAGCCGACGGCTAAGGGTTCCGGGGCGAAGAAGACGGGGAGTGAAGGGCCACAGGCGAGCACTAGGGCGTTCACTATGACACAGGAGGAAGCTAGGACGGACCCTGATGTCGTGTCTGGTACGTTTCTGGTGAACCGAACTTTAGTGGAGCAAGTGGAATCCACCCGACATTCCATGTATCTCACTTGAGAAAGTGCTTCGCAGATGAAGACATGATTGTTCCACTGGAGGATATCGAAGTAGACAAACGGCTCAATTATGTGGATAAACCATTGACAATCATCGACTGAAAAGAGAAGAGGCTAAGAAATAGAGTGGTTCCTCTTATGCGTGTACAGTGGAAGCACAGGAAGGGATCCGAGTCAACATGGGAGACTGAGGAAGAAATGAGACAACATTACCCATGTTTGTTTGAGGAATAACAGGTTTCAAGGATGAAATCTATTTAAGGGAGGTGGACTAGTAACACCCGGTTATTTATTATTTTGAAGCCGACGAAAGAAGAAAAAGAAATAAAGTCCAAAATCGAGGGACCAAACTTGCCAAAACGCGAGAAAGTTTGGAAGAGAAGGAGAATAAGAGGGGAGGGTAGCCCACACCCTCCCCACATCTCCAAAATTTCAGCCAAGAAAGAAAGAAGAAAGAAAAAGGGAGAAAAAGTTGGTTCAAGTGAGCAAAATCGTTGAGAAGCGGGTCAAATCGAAGCTTTTCTCATTGTGGTCATTTGTGTGAGTTCTAGGACCTATCTTTTACACATTTCTGAATGATTTAGGGCTGGAAACATCTGAATATCGAGTTATTGAGTGTGTGTGGGTTTGACCCGTTTATGTATGTGTGGATATGTGTATGATTCGTTTAGGCCTTGCTTTTGGGCTTGCGTGTGCTTGAATGGTGTTGTGGTATGCATTCCTAATGTTTAGGACGGTTGATTTGGGCTTAGAATGGGTTTAGATGAGCTTGGAGGTCGAAAATGGCAGATTGGGTTCGGGATTAAATTCATGTCACTCCTAAAAATTTAAACTTTTGCATCAAGTTCATTCTCAATCTTGATCACAAAGTTCGTTAATGTTTATGATGTTTCACTCTATTGTTTTAGAAAAAGACCCATGTAAATCTTGTGAAATCATCAACTATCACCAAACAATATTGCCATTTTCCAATGCTCATCACATTGGTAGGACCAAACAGATCCATGTGAAGCAATTTGAGTGGTGTAGTATTAGTATTGACAGTTTTGGATTTATGAGACACTCTATGTTGTTTTCCTTTGTAACAAGAAGAACAATGAGTTGAGCAATGAAACTTTTTCTTTGGCAATCCAATGACTAAGTCATTTTTCACCAATTTGTTCATGTTCTTCATGTTACAATGGACAAGCCTTCTGTGCGACAATGAGATACGTCTTCTCATGACATAGATAGAAGGCGTGTTTCATGTTTTGTGGGTGAGGTGTTGTTCATGTCCAAAACATAAGTGTTTCCTTTTCTTGATGCTTTGAGAAGGACCCAATCTTCTGTAACATAAAAACCTAGCTTAAGAATATAACAATTAGTTTTATCAAACAATGTGGTATAATTTTGATCACAAATTTGAGACACACTTAGTAAATTATACTATAAATCTTCAATACAATTTACTTTCTCAAACTTTAGCACACCATTTGTTACCATTCCTTTACCAACAATTTCACCTCCCTTTTTATCCCCACCAAATGCCATATAAGAAGCATTTTTATGTTTGAAATCATGGAGAAGTGAACAGTTTCCAGTCATATGCCTGGAACAACCACTGTCAACATACCACATATTGTTAGCTCTCCAATATTGTTCTTGCATTCAGAAATAAATCAGTTAGAATTGACAACCCAAGCCTTAGTGATCTTGGGTTTGCAACATTGTCTAAAATAGTTACTCCTTCATGAATAAGTCTTGAAGTTTCAGTTTTATTTTTGGTTGATTCATTCTGAGTTGTTTCAGATGAGGATGATTCTGTTGAAGGGGATTTTGAAGAATTAGGTTCTTGTTTCCCAATTTCTTCTTGATTTAGCTTATGTTTGTTCATTTGAGGCTTTGGTTTTGATAATGAAATTTTATGATTACATTTCTCACAATCTTTTGTTATTGAATGAGATATATGAATTCCATTTTCAAAATTATCAAAGAATACATCATCAACCTTTGTTTCCTTATCAGTCAAATCTACCCTTTTGTGAGGTGTTTTTGATTGCTGGAAAGTTGATCTTTTCATTGAAGGATGAGCACTTGAGGATTTCTTATCCTTTGATTTTGATTTTGCTTTTTGTTTAGACTTTTTTAGTTTCAAACCCTTTTCACAATGAGTAGATTGAGTGTCTCATTCAGACTTATTTTATTCTTTCTTCTTTGGGCCTTTTGTATTGTACTTTTTGTTGAAATAACATTCTTGAGTGGAATGGTTATTTTTGTTGAAGTAGCAGTCAGAAGTCATGTGATTATTCGAATTGCAAATAGAACAATAACTACTCAAGTAACAATCTTTTGACAAGTTATTGGTGCTTGAGACAAAATGTTTTGACAGGTTATTTGTCATTGATTCAGGCAAATGAACATAATTATTGTTGATAGGTGGTGCCACAACATTATAACCCAACCCGGACCTGTTCTTTGATTCAACATGAAAATTAATAATTTATCATATTGCGGAGATGAAAGTTGAAACTTCTAAAGTTTCACTTCATTTGATGCATGATCAGCCATGGATTTTGTTAAGGAAGTGGTCAGATACTCATCTTGTGCTTTCAAACTATAATTTTTAGAAAAAAATTTATCTAAATCCTTTTGTAAAGAGTTAATTTTCATCTAATATAACATATGTTTTCTTACATTGGATTCATTGAAAATCATTTTTTCTTTAACTTTATCAGCCAATTGTTAAGCATGGACTCTATATCTCTCTACTTCCTCAACACATATTGACGAACATAACCTGTCTCTTACCTCACTTGCCATAGATGGAACTTTTTTTCCATGTGAGCCATTAGACCTTGATTTTCTTCCAAGACTTCCTCTCATAAATACTCTAGTCATACGTTCCATCTTGAAGAATGATCGGCCCACATTATTTTGAGTTGATAGTTCGTGCTGGTGGATGAGTTGCCCAGTTATGGCTATTTGAATAATCTTTGAGTTGATGAAGGTTGTTTAGCCTGATGTTGCTCATGTTGTGTTGAGTCAACATTTTATTGATTGCATTCTCTAGAAGAATGTCCATAGAGATTGCACTTGAAGCATCTTACTTTTGACTTATCAACACCGATTCAAGATGATTTGCTTGCAGAAGCCAAATTCTTGTTTCTTCTTAGATATTGTTTGGCTCTATAAGCAATCATTGCTATTTGCCATTGTAGATCCATCTCATCCACTACATCCAGAGGCAGTTCTTCTAAATCTTGTTAGCACATGTTGGCAGAGGGCAATAAACTTCCTAGATAAGGTTGAAAGCTTGAACTGAAAGCTGCAATAGCTGCTTTTTGTTCTTCAGAGTCTAGAATGACAGTGATAGACTCTGATTAATTGTTGGTTGATCGTTTTTCGGTTGATTTACCTCTTTGATCATCTGTTCTATCTTTCTCTTTTCTTGACTTATTTTGAGAAGATTTCTTAGGAGGTTTTGAAGCATAACTTACTTCCTCATCATCTTCACTCAAAGTACAAGAGTTATCACCATCATAATTGGACATGAAAGGACTTCCAGCACTTCTTGTTTCATTAAAGTGATATGGTGATACATGAGTTCTTACACTCTTCTTTCTTGATTTCTCATCCATTTCAAGAACCTTAACTTTAGTCACTAGAGTATCTAGTCCCACTGCTTTGAGATCTGTGGTTTTCTTGAACATGGATATAGTTTGCTTCCAACTTTTTGGTAAAGTATGGATCATTTTCTTGTTCATTTCCTCATTTCTGTATTTCAACTCCAGAATGTTCATTTATGTAACAAGTTGCATAAACATGTGGAGTTGTTGAGGAATTGATTCACCCTCAATATGATGAAATGTTTCATATTGTGAACGCAGGGTGTCCTTCCCAATGCTTTGGATTTCATCAATCCCTTCACAGAGTGTATGAAAAATCTTCCACAAGGAATTTGCTTTTTTATAATTTTCACATCTGATCAATATTTCTTCTAGTAAAGCCATACTAAGCAAACTGTATGCTTTGATATAAACTTTAACCTTCTTAATATCATGAGGTGACAGATCTTTTGTGCTTATGGGTTGATTATTATGATTATAATTCGGCCTGAGGGTGGATGGAATATAAGTACCTTCTGTTATAGAAACCCATATGTTAGAATCTGTATAATTTACATGAATCCTGAACTTGATTTTCTAGGATTTGAAATCTGCTTTTGTTTCCAACTTCAGCGGTTGGTATGATGATCCACCGAAGTTGCTCATGATTAGTTAAGATCTAAGATGTTAACTAATGAATTTGTTCAAAGGATATGAACAAGTTATTGAGGTTGAATAATAACTAAGATCTACTATTCAATTGGTTTGAATATAGATTTCAGTTAAACGATAGATTAAATAACACAAACTTTTGCACAGAAATGATAGATCCAATGAGTAAAAACTGATAAATCTAAAGATTCAAGAACAATTAAATACAACTAACACTGATAGATCAATTGATCTAAATCAATGAGCACTTGGCTCTAATACCACCTGTGAATCCAAGGATCGAAATCAGGAATTATCAATGTTGGTTGAAATCAAGTCAATTGGCTTGGTTTAATTGTTTGAAGTAAATTTCAATATCAATAAGATTCCAGAACACGATGATGTAGGATTCTATATGCCCAAGACACGTAGAATATTGACGCGGTTAGTATGTTATGATCCAAGTCGGGTTATACCCAATAACAAGCTTAGCAAACACCAATTAATATTCAATTGATGATATGATCATGCAATTAAATATTTACACCAATTTAGAAAATGAGTTTTCTAAATAAGTTGCATATGAGAGTGAACAACTTATTAGGATATTTTGTTCAATAATATTATTTGATGTGTTATTTAAATTGGTTAGGTGACACCAAATAATAATGAGAGATTATAACTTATAAGTTAAATGATTAATTATATAAGTTATATATAACTTGTACATACAATTAAATGGTTAATTGTATGTCTAGTTACAAGACCATTAAACTTGTGTCTATGTGTTCAATTTAAAAAAAAGGGGGAAACCCTTTTGGATCAATTTTTCGGCCGCCCCCCTTTTGTTTTATGATTGGACCTTTTGCCTTGAACACTACACACATTAACAAGTCTTTATTTCCTTGATCTCCATCCAATCTCTTCACATGCAATAGACCAAAACTCCTCACTCTCTCTCTCTAAACTTTCGGCCAGGCAGCAGCATTGGAGGAGTTTTGGAGTGATTTTGGTGTAGTGTTCTTCCTAACAAGAAGGTGTTTAGCAAAGGGTTTTGGGTATACAAGCTTGAGGACCTCTACACTTGAAGTCTTGGTCGATTTTAGCATCCAAAATCTCCCTTTCTTTTGTCGTTTTGCTGCTGAATAAGGTAGTTATCACAGCTCATTGAAACTGTGATTTTATGTAGTTTAACATATGTTCATAGCTTGTTCATTCACATATTAAAGATCCTTTTGATTTGGGTTTGTTTTTCCATCTTAAAACATCATTAAGAACATGAAATTTTCAGTTTATAAACATGTTATAATGCTTTACTTCCGCTGCGTTTTTCAGAAAGTTTAAAAGGTTAAAGTTGTTTATTTTGTGTTCTAACAAACCCCATCAATGGCATCAAGAGCCGGTTATGTGGATTACTTGCTTGTTCTTAGTCTTTAAAATCGGTTTTAAAGAAGTATTATCAACTTATTATAGGCTGATTTTGGGCTGCTATATTTTGTATGAATGATTCCCCAAACTTTCAAGGTCATATCACACATGCTAGTGATTAGACCTTGAAAGATATATATTATTGGCTAGTGATTAGACCTTGAAAGTTTTATATTATGAAATGTTGATTGTTTGGACAATGTTTAAAACCCAAAATTTCAGTTTATGGTGGCTGAAATTTGGTGGTTTTAAGTGGGGTTTCATTATATGTTTGGATGATATGATCAATGGATGTTAGTGTGCATAACCTAGCCTTTGGCCTTTTGATTGGATGATTGGAATGGTTGGTTTTATTCATTCAATTGGGTTGTAATTTTTATGTTTATTATTTGGGTTGTCATTATTTATTCATTTGGTTATGTAATTAATAGATTAGGTGCATTTCTTTATTAAAAAATGTATTAGGATACAATTTTGTAAAAGGAAGATGCACAAGATCAAGACCCAAAGATGGACATCAAAAACATGGACCTTGAAGTATTTGGATATGGATTCAAGTGGGAGTCATGGACACATATAATGTGTCATTACCAACCCTTAGGAAAGACCTTATGATGATACTTGTGATGGCAAACAAGTGTTGTCAACTTAGTGGTTGTGGTTATGCACTCATGTTTGTATGCTTATGCTTGTTTCAATGTTTGTTATTTGATTGTATGGTTGATATTTTGACATGCATTACAAACTAATTAACAAACATAACAAGCTGAAAATTGATGTTTCTTAATCATTAAAAGTAATAAAAGGTTATTAATTTGATTTAATGATTTCAAAGATTAAAATGGGTTTTAATCAAAAGACCATAAGGTATCTTGTATTTGAAAGCATGCAAGTACAAGTACATAGAGTTTCTAAACTAAGATTATGAAATCTCTAAATTTTTTCCCAACAATATTTCCAACAAGTTTAACACCATCCTTTTGCACAACACTTGAGTCATTTGGAAACTCTTATTGGGATAAAGATCACCTAACCATTTAGAGGGAACTTGTGACTTAAGGTGGGGATACCATATTTGTGGGATAAAGGTCATCTAACCACTTATGTTGGTAAACTCACATGTGTGTGCAAGTAGGGTAACTTGATTTGCAAACCATGTTAAATGGAACACCTACAATATGGTTTCCAAATGGTGTTGATGGGATTTACATGCCGACTTTACATATGATGTTTAGAGTCGGTCCCATACCTCTAGAAGTTGCAAATGGTTGCAACCATTAATCGTTGACCACCTTATTAATTTAAATCGTGGGATAAAGGTCACCTAACCACAATTTAAATGTAATGTTGGGTTCTAGATTTTAATATAAAAAATGACCTTAAAAGGTATTAATTATTTAAAATAGCAATATCGAAAATACTAAAATAGATCTTTGTTATATTTTGTAGATGGCCACCAATAATGATAATCATGATAATTCATCCGCGTCCGCCCAATCATTGCGAGCGATTCTCCAAAAGGAACGTCTAAATCATAATAATTCATTGATTGGTATCGAAACTTGAGAATCGTTCTCAAGCAAGAAAGACGATCATATATTTTAGGCGACCCTATCCCCGATCAACATGCTGAGGATGATGAGGAGGCCTATAACGATTGGCTAAAGTACACTAAGGACTCCGTCCAAGTGTCTTGTCTCATGCTAGCGAGCATGACTCCGTATCTCCAAAAGGAGTATGAACATCACGGAGCTTATGACATGATAACCCAGCTGAAGGAAACATTACAACAGCAAGCAAGGGTTGAGCGCTTCGAAACGGTTCGAGCACTCCATGCATGTCATATGGATGACAACCAATCAGTTTCATCTTATGTACTTAAGATGAAAAGCCATATTGACCGCCTCGAAAGACTTAATTGTCTCGTCTCGAAGAATTGGCCACGGATTTGATCCTCAATGGCCTTACCAAGAAGTTCGAGACATTCGTGTTGAATTACAACATGAATGCTTGTGAAAAAAGCATTGGTGAGCTTCACTCAATGCTCAAAACAGCCGAGGAGCCATGGGTAAAAGGGTTTTACACGTTCTCACCATCAATGAAGGTGGGAACAAGAAAAGGCCTCATCCCGCACCCAAGGCAAAGGTTGCCAAGGGTAAGGGACCCGTATGGGGAAAGGGGAAAGGGGTGGCAAGGGTGCCACCCAAACCACAAAAGAAGAAGCAAAAGGTTGCTACCAATGACCCATGCTTCAAGTGTGGGGAGATTGGACATTGGCCAAGAAATTGTCGTGTCCATCTCCAAGAGTTGAAAGCCAATTCATATTGATCTTAATGTTACATCTTCAAACACATGGGTATTAGATATCGGATGTGGAACTCATATTTGCAATTTGTTGCAGGGGTTCAAAAGAAGTAGGGACTTCAATCAAGGGGATGTTAGCCTCTTCATGGGCAATGGAACCAAAGTCCAAGTTGAAGCTCATGGGGACTACATCTTGAACTTCCAAGTGGCTTGGATGTTATTTTGAACAATGTTTTGTGTGCTCCTAGTTTGACTAGGAACATTATTTCTGTATCCCAATTAAGACATTATGATTATGTATTATCTTTTGTTGAAAATGATATTCATGTTTCTTTAAATGATATGTTCTATTTTAAAGCAATTCACATTAATGGTATTTATGAATTGGTTCATGAAAATGCTTAAATAGTTCAATGTACCATACTAACACCAAGAAACTCAAGTTGGATTTGAGTGATACCTATCTTTGGCATTTTCGTCTTGGTCATATAAACAAGAAACGTATACAAACACTTCAAAGGAATGGTCTTTTAAAAACAAATGAATGTGATTCATTTGATGTGTGTGAATCTTGTTTACAAGGTAAAATGACTAAGGCACCCTTTAGTGGAACTAATGAAAGGGCAAAAGATTTATTAGGAATCATACATTCGGATGTATGTGGTCCTTTTAAGCCAATGACTAGGAATGGTGAAAGATACTTCATTACCTTTACCGACGATTATAGTCGCTATGGGTATGTGTACTTATTAAGCCACAAAGATGAAGCTTTTGAAATGTTCAAAATCTTCAAGAATGAAGTGGAAAATCAACTCAACAAGTCAATTAAAGTTCTCCGTACCGATAGAGGAGGTGAATACCTAAGTGATGCTTTTCAAGATCATCTTAGGAGTTGTGAGATTGTCTCACAACTCACTCCACCTGGAACACCATAACACAATGGTGTGTCTGAGAGGAGGAATCGAACCTTATTGGATATGGTCTGATCTATGATGGCTAGAAGCACATTACCTCTATCATTTTTGGGTTTCGCTTTGCTCTTCGCGGCCCGTATTCTAAATATGGATCCAACCAAAAAGGTTGAAAGGACACCTTTTGGGATATGGCATGGAAGAGTTCCATCCCTATCATACTTAAGGGTCTGGGGTTGTGAGGCTTATGTTAAGACTCCCACCCCAAACAAATTAGAAGTCTGATCCACCAAGTGTATCTTTATTGGATATCCTAGAGGTTCTGTGGATATTATTTCTATGATCCACTGGAACAAAAGGTGTTTGTTGCCAGAAAGGGTGAGTTCTTAGAAGCAAAGTTCCTTATGGAAGGAACTAGCAGTAGAACAGTGGATCTTGAGGAAGATCAAGAACCACAACCCGATGCATGTTTGGTTGAAACTAGCACTCAACATGAGGATGTTGAGGTTGATCAAGTGGTTGATCAATACACACAAAACTTTCGTAGAAGTGGTAGAACTAGTAATCCACCTAAAAGATACGGATTTTTCATGGATGGATGCTATGTGGTAGATTCAGATGAGCCAACCACATACCATGATGCAGTGTCCAATTCGGATTGTGACAAATGGCTTGTAGCCATGAACGTTGAGATGCAATCCATGTACGACAATCAAGTTTGGGAACTTGTTGTACCACCTCTTAATTCCAAGGTAGTTGGAAGTAAGTGGGTTTTCAAGAAGAAAACCGATATGCATGGAAACTTGGATACTTATAAAGCTAGACTTGTAGCGAAGGGTTTCACTCAAACTCAAGGGGTTGATTATGATGAAACCTTCTCACCTGTTGCGATGCTAAAGTCTATAAGGATATTGTTTGCCATAGCTGCTCATCATGATTATGAGATTTGGCAATGGATGTCAAAACCGCCTTCCTAAATGGATATCTTGAGGAAGATGTTTATATGGTTCAGCCTGAAGGTTTTGTCGATCCAAAACATCCTAATAAGGTATGCAAGTTAAAGAAATCAATCTATGGATTGAAACAAGCATCGAGAAGCTGGAATCATCGTTTTGATGAGGAGGTAAAGAAATTTGGCTTCATAAAAAACGCTGATGAGGCTTGTGTGTATAAGAAGGCTAATGGAGCACAATAACTTTCCTAGTATTGTATGTTGATGACATACTACTATTTGGAAATGACATTCCAACCCTGGAAGGTGTAAAAACCTGGCTTGGAAGTTGTTTTTCCATTAAGGATCTTGGTGAAGCCGCCTACATTCTGGGAATAAAGATCTATAGGGATAGA
The DNA here is from genome assembly GCA_025506515.1 of Flaveria trinervia. Taxonomy (NCBI): domain Eukaryota; kingdom Viridiplantae; phylum Streptophyta; class Magnoliopsida; order Asterales; family Asteraceae; genus Flaveria; species Flaveria trinervia. Next base: position 227,271 of record JACCIX010000170.1, read on the forward strand.
TCAAGGCGGTTGATTGGTTTGAATCAAAGTGCATACATTGATAAGATCTTGAAAAGGTTCAAGATGGAAAACTCTAAGAAAGGTACCGTACCTATTCAAAGAGGAACGATATTGAGTACAACTCAATGTCCAAGCTCAAGGATGAGCAAGATAAAATGAAGACAATCCCATATGCATCTGCTATTGGATCCATCATGTATGCAATGATATGCACTCGACCGGACGTGTCATGCGCCTTAAGCATGACAAGTCGTTACCAGCAAAATCCTAAAAACAGTCATTGGATGGCTGTAAAGAACATACTTAAGTACCTAAGGAGGACACGAGATATGTTCCTAATCTATGGATCTGGTGATGAGGAACTCATTGTAAAAGGTTACACGGATGCGAGTTTCCAAACCGATCGTGATGATTCTCGGTCATTCTGAATGGATGAGCGGTCTCATGGAAGAGCTCCAAACATGATGTGGTGGCTCTATCAACTACAGAATCAGAATACGTCGCCGCCTCATTGGCAGCTGAAGAAGCTGCATGGTTGAAGAAATTCATTGCTGATCTAGGGGTTGTCCCTTCCATTCAGGACCCCCTAGAGATCTTTTGTGACAACGAGGGTGCGATTGCTCAAAGCAAGGAACCCCGTGCTCATCAAAAGACTAGGCACACTGTGCGGAGATTCAACTACATACGAGATGAAGTTGAAAAAGGAAAAATATGTGTTCGCTAAGTTCACACAGATCAAAACATTGCGGATCCTCTCATGAAGCTCCTTGTAAAGGCAAAGCATGAGGGTCATACTTGTGCCATGGGACTTCGATATTCTAGTGATTGGATTTGATTTGTAAATTTTGTATTTGGATATACGGAACTCTTTATTATTTGAATAAAATTATCAGGTTATAATGTTTCAATTAATGTTCCAATTTAGCATGTTTAATCCATGAGTAAATTGTTTACTCTAAATGTCTGTAGTCGTTCAGACTTGTGGGAACAAGTATTGAGGATAAGACTATGATGAACTTGGATTGGTTGATATTCATAAGGATGAATACAGAGCAATGGGGTACTACCAAGGTTCATAGATATTTGTGGGATACAAATATTGGACTAACCTGCATCTCAAATTTTACTACATGGAATCTTATTGATTAATCATAAGTAAATTTGAGTAAAGGCAAATATCATTTGGTATCCTCAGACCTGAGATACATATTGGGTTTTGGTATTCACCAAGTGTTATACCTTGAGCTTATTCTTCACTGTCCTGAAATAGTGGACAATACATAAGGGTATGTTCAGGTATGACACGAGGTGTTTGTGAAAAACGTATGTGGTCAAGATGGAATTTGTTCCTCTTATTCGTTGAGAGTTAGATGTTTAAGGCCTGATTAAGTTAAATCAACAAGGAATGGTCATTCTGTGTCCTTGGATTTAACATGACATCTGTAACAAAAGGATAGATGATTAATTCACCTAAATCATTTCAAGTTGGATACTTAAATGGAATGATGTTATTGAATGGCCATAAGTCATGCGTATTAAGGGTAGTAAACCGTTGTTAGGCGGTATTTACTGCTTGCATCAATCTTCTATGAATCTTGGGCAAGTGGGAAATTGTAGGATTCTATATGCCCAAGACACGTAGAATATTGATGCGGTTAGTACGTTATGATCCAAGTCGGGTTATACCCAATAACAAACTTAGCAAACACAAATTAATATTCAATTGATGATAGGATCATGCAATTAAATATTTACACCAATTTAGAAAATGGGTTTTCTAAATAAGTTGCATATGAGAGGGAACAACTTATTAGGATATTTTGTTCAATAATATTATTTGATGTGTTATTTAAATTGGTTAGATGACACCAAATAATAATGAGAGATTATAACTTATAAGTTAAGTGATTAATTATATAAGTTTTATATAACTTGTACATACAATTAAATGGTTTGTATGTCTAGTAACAAGACCATTAAACTTGGGTGTATGTGTTCAATTTAAAAAAAAAAGGGGAAACCCTTTTCGATCAATTTTTTCGGCCGCCCCCCCCCCCTTTTGTTTTATGATTGGACCTTTTGGCTTGAACACTACACCCATTAACAAGTCTTGATTTCCTTGATCTCCATCCAATCTCTTCACATGCAATAGACCAAAACTCCTCACTCTCTCTCTCTAAACTTTTGGCCAGGCAGTAGCATTGGAGGAGTTTTGGAGTGATTTTGGGGTAGTGTTCTTCCTAACAAGAAGGTGTTTAGCAAAGGGATTTGGGTATACAAGCTTGAGGACCTCTACACTTGAAGTCTTGGTCGATTTTAGCATCCAAAATCTCCCTTTCTTTGGTCGTTTTGCTGCTGAATAAGGTAGTTATCACAACTCATTGAAGCTGTGATTTTATGTAGTTTAACATATGTTCATAGCTTGTTCATTCACATATTAAAGATCCTTTTGATTTGGGTTTGTTTTTCCATCTTAAAACATCATTAAGAACATGAAATTTTCAGTTATAAACATGTTATAATGCTTTACTTCCGCTGCATTTTTCAGAAAGTTTAAAAGGTTAAACTTGTTTATTTTGTGTTCTAACAAACCCCATCAGATGAATGAAACACAATTAATGATTGGATGAATATTAAAGGGAAATGTATTTCATTAAAAACATGTTAATGATTACAAATAAACAATGAAAGAAGGAATGATATTGATTTTTGTGTTTGATGATGTGACAACTGCTAGGGTGTTTGGTTTGTGTGAATTTGATGTGATGTTTTTCCATGGTAAAACCATGGTCTTGATGTGAAACCTACGATCCATATATATAGGCACGCATGTTTCTATTAAGGAAACACCACATCTCTTGGGATTTGATTGTTGGGTTTGTTGGACCATACCAAAGTAGTTTAACCTCTTAAACATAAAAACGCAGGGGAATAATACCTTAACATTATAATTAGTAATCTGAAAATTAAGGCTAATAACAAAACATCAACAAACCCAAGAACATAGGATCTTATATATGTGTTTGAACTAGCTATCAACAACATATAACAACCCAAAACAAACCATACATGCTACCTTTAGTGAAGCTACAGAAAACGATTTTGGGTGAAGAAGATGATGTTGTTGAACAGCCAAAACATCAAAGAAAGATGTCCTCCAAGCATTCATACCCACAAGCATCAAGCGTACACCATTCTAGCTAAGATTTGAGCACCAAAATGACCAAGAAGACGCTGCCGGAACATCTTCCAGTCCCAAAAACGAACAAAAGGGTGCTGCTAGAACAACTTCCAGCCGAGAATCTCTTCAAGAAAGGAGAGTACCTTTTGTTTTGTGGTCCTTGCATATGAGAGAGGGAAGAAGATGGACTGTGTGTGTTCTTGTTCTTAGAGGTCCAAAGTCTCAATACTACCAAAGGAAAACAAAAGAGAGAACTGCCCAAAAGGGGGCGGCCGAACCCTTATCTCCTCTTTTGTTTTTATCCCCAAAAACCCCTTTTAATCCTTGTTAAACTATTTGATTAAAATAGATATATAATTAACCTTTTAATTATATAACATACACACACTTCTATTATTTGATGTTATTTAACTAAATTAAACAACATTACAAATAATATCCATGAACAAAATATCCATATAAGTTGTTCAATCTCATATGCAACTTATTTAGAAAACCCATTTTCTAAATTTGGTGTATTTATTTAATTGCATGATCATATCATCAATTAAATATTATTTGGTGGTTGCTAAACTTGTTATTGGGTATGACCCGACTTGGATCATAACGTACTAACCACATCAATGTTCTATGTGTCTTGGGCATAAAGACTCCAACAATCTCCCACTTGCACAAGATTCATAGAAGATTGATGCAAACAGTAAATACTGCCTAACAACGGTTTACTACCCTTAATACGCATGACTTAAAGCCATTCAATAACATCATCCCCTTCAAGTATCCAACTTGAAATGATTTAGGTGAATCAATCATTTATCCTTTTGTTTCAGATGTCATGTTAAATCCAACGACATAGAATGATCATTCCTTGTTAATTTAACTTAATCAGGCCTTAGACATCTTGCTCTCAACGAATAAGAGAAACAAATTCCATCTTGACTACATACGTTTTTTCATAATCACATCGTGTCACTCCTGAACATAGCCTTATGAACTGCCCATTATTTCAGAGCAGCGAAGAACTAGCTCAAGGTATAACATTGGTGAATATCAAAACTCAATATGTAGCTCAGGTTGGAGGATACCAAATGATATTTGCCTTTACTCAAATTTACTTATGATCAATCTAGAAGATTCCATGTTGTAAAATTGAGATGCGGGTCAGTCCAATATTTGTATCCGAGAAATATCTATGAACCTTGGCAGCAACCAATTGCTCTATATTCATTCCTTATCAATATCCACCAATCCATGTTCATAATAGTCTTATGTTCATATTGTTCCCACAAACATGACAACTACAGACATTTAGAATAATAAACATATTCATGCATGTATACATGCTAAAGTGAATGTAACTCAAAATATCACAAGTATATAACGAGTTAAATATTACATTGTTTCAAAATTTTAATACTAAACAAATCAATTCCAGTCACTAGAATATCGAAGTCCTAAGGCACAAGTATGACTTTCATGCTTTGCCCTTTCAAAGAGCCTTGTGAGTGGATCTGCAATGTATTGATCGGTGTGAACTTTACGAATACATATTGTTCCCTTTTCAACTTCATCCCTTATGTAGTTGAATTTCCGCTCAATGTGCCTAGCCTTTTGAAGAGGACAGGGTACCTTGATTTATGCAATCGTACCCTTGTGATCACAAAAGGATTTCTAGGGGTCTTGAATGGTAGAGACCACCCTAGGTAGACGATAAATTTCTTTATCCATGCAGCTACCTGAGCTGCTCATGATGCGGCTATGTATTCGGACTTTATAGTGGACAATGCTACTCCATCAATAATGAAGACACACCCCGATTGTGATCGAGAATCATCTCAATCGGTTTGGAAACTCGCATCCGTGTAACCTTTTACAACGAGTTCCTCTTCATCAGATCCGTATATTACAAACATTTCCTTAGTCCTCCTAAGGTATTTCAATATACTTTTAACAGCTATCAATGGCTATTACCTGGATTCTGCTAATATCTGCTTGTCATGCTTAATGCGCATTGCACGTACAATTTAGTGCATACTATCGCATGATGGATCCTGTAGCTGATGCATATGGGATGTCCTTCATTCGATCTTGCTCATCCTTTGAGCTTGGACATTGAAATGCACTTAATATTGTCCCTCTTTGAATAGGTACCATACCTTTCTCAGAGTTTTTCCTTCTTGAACCTTTTCAAGACTTTATTAATATATGCACTTTGATTTAAACCTATCAACCACCTCGATCTATCCCTATAGATCTATATTCCCAAAATATAGGCGGCATCATCGAGATTTTATGGAAGAACAACTTCCAAGCCAGATTTTGACACCTTCCATGGTTGGAATATCATTTCCAAAAGGTAATATGTCATCAACATACAATACTAAGAATGTTATTATGCTCCCACTAGCCTTTGTATATACACAAGCATCGTCAGCGTTCTTGATGAAATAAAATTTTGATCTCTTTATCAAAACGTTGATTCCAACTTCTTGATGCTTGATTCAATCCATAGATTGACTTCTTTAACTTGCATACTTTTAAGATGTTGTGGATCGACAAAACCATCTGGCTGAACCATATGGACAGTCTCTTCGAGATGTCCATTAAGACAAGCGGTTTTGACATCCATTTGCCAAATCTCATAGTCATAATATGCAGCTATGGCAAATAATATCCTAATTGACTTTAGCATTGCCACAGGCGAGAAGGTTTTGTTGGACCAAAAGAACCAATGAGCCTGATCAGAGAAACCTCTAAGTCCCACAAGACATCACAACAGCTGAAGAAGACCTGATCAGCTGTTCTACAAAGTCTGAAGAATACAACTGCTGAAGTACGTCTGAAGTACTGAAGACAAAGACTGAGACAACAGCTGAAGATCTAAAGTCTGAAGACTTCAACAAGTACTGAAGACAAGACTGAAGATCAACAGCTGAAAGACAAAGTCTGATGTTCAAGTACTGAAGACATCAGCTGATGTTAACAGCTGATGACAACAGCTGAAGAGGCTTCTTCAGTTGTTGTGATGGTTTTTCTTCTTCAGTAGTTTTCTTTTCCTTTCAGTAGTTTGTTTATTTTTCTTTTCAGTACTTGTAAACAACTGAAGAGGTTGTTCTTCAGTTGTTGTAGTTTCAGTAGTTTTATGTTTTTCAGTAGTTGTAAATAAGATGTTAACACTTAGGAACATTTGTAAGAAGATGTCAGTTGTTGACATCTTCAGTAGTTGTTAAACATCAGTAGTTATAAAACGGTTACATGTCACTTTCAGGTGACATCAGCCTACGTCATTCTTTCCTTTATAAGGAAAGATGACTCACCTGTAATCGTGCCTTTGAGGCCGACAATCTTAATGCAATATTCCTTTTGTCGGATATTTCTCTCTCTATAACAAAATTCTTTTATCGTTTTATATCAATTGTTCTTGTTTGAATTTGTCTAATTCTGAGTTATTCCGCTGCTATATCTGTTCATCGATTAAACCAAGGGCTGAGATCCTAACAAATGGTATCAGAGCTGGTTAATCATTGATCGATCTAACAATTGATCATTGAAACTGTTCAATCGCTCTAAGTTTAATCGAATTAGCAAAATTCGCAAGGATCTGTTATATAGATTGAGAGTGTATCGCTTCTGGCCGTTTTATTTGAGGTTCTGTGTGGTTTTGAGCTAAATTTATTGTGATTTTACTTGAATCTGTCTGATTTTCAACAATGACTACTTCTTCGAATGATCCTTTCAATACTGGATCCTCTACCAAGCCTCCGATCTTGGTGAGGAATGAGTATAACATTTGGCAGAGAAGATTGCTCCATCACCTGTCTGTCAATAGCTCAGGTTGTTGGACATCTGTGGTACATGGACCACATAAGCCAATGGTGAATGATCCGGAAACAAACCAGTTGGTTCCAAGAAGAAGGAGCAATACTCCGATGAGGACAAGAAGTTGTTTGAAATCGATGCAAAAGCCCATGGAATTTTGGCTATGGCTATTCCTAATGAGATTTACTCTGGGCTTCTGCATTGTGAGTCTGCTCATGACCTCTGGAATGCCATCAAAGAACAATTTGGTGGTACTGATGAGGTTTTAGCAAACAACAGGGAAATCCTCGCCCAACAATATGAGACTTTCTCTCATAGAAAGGGTGAGACTCTGACTCAACAATTTGAGCGGTTTTCATGTTTAATCTCTGAATTGAAAATGGTTAAACATGAATATACCAGGAGTCAGATGAACCATAGATTCTAAGATCACTGCCTGAGAGATGGAACACATATACCATTGTTCTACGCTCAATGCTGATGTTGATCGCCTATCTCTCACCCAACTTCATGGGAAACTGCTTACATTCGAGAGAGAGATAGAGCAGAAAAAAGGAATTGGTTTCATTTGGCAAGCTCACTGAGGATTTTGTCCAAGGGAACACTGCCCTGATTGGACATCAAGAGTCAGAATATGCATCATCTGAAAGCCAGTATGATGAGCATATTGATTTCTCTACAAACACTTCTGAGCCTGCCTTTGTGAGTGTTGATAGTTATTCTGCTGGTAGTAATAGTGACAATCTATGTTTCATCATGGATGATCTCAAGGGGATTGCTGATGATGACTTAGAAGAGATGGATATTTTGAGCCAAATGGCCTTGATAAATATCAGATCTCAGAAGTTCTACAAAAGAACTGGAAGGAAATTCCCAGGACTCTCTGGCAAAACCAAAGTTGGTTTTGACAAGAGTAAGTTGAAGTGCCATAAATGCCACAGGCTTGGGCACTTTGCAAGAGAATGTAGATCATCTGGATCTAACTCTCCTGCACCCTTTGTGACTTTCCCTGGCAATAGTCAACAAAACAGAGGGCAACAACCTGTCAATTCTAGTTATCATCATCAACCACAATCTCTGCATATTTTGTTCCGCAGGGGCCAATGCCATATCCATACCCCTGCTATTACATGCCACAACCAGGTCAGGTTCAAGCACCCACTGCTCAGCAACCACATGCACTCCCTGAGCCTCAACCATCCCAATCTCATCAACCTAATCAACTTCAACAACACAGCTTCTTCACACCAGGAGTTGTGACTGGAGCAGTTTACCAGATGATGTGTCTGGTAATGAACAACTGTTCTCAGGTGCTGGTCAACATGGTGGTGAGCATCCTTTTGGAAATCTAGCTCTCATGGCTTTGGAATCCTCTGATGGATCATCCTCAAATACCTCTTCAACACAGGTATCACAGGTATCCTCTGAGGCTAAGGCCAAATTATGTTCTGAAACTTGCATAGCAGCATTTGCCTCTATTAGAGAAGCAAATGTGGCTTTAATCAATAAAAATGTAGAGCTAGAACAAACAATTTCCAAAAATAAAGCTGAGTTTGAGTCTGTGCTAAAGAGAGAAAACTGATGAGATTTACAAATTAAAATGCCAAATTTCTGATGATAAGGCTAGGGAGGATGTACTCTTAGAGAAGTACAAAGACCTCAAAGATACTCTTGCTGTCACCCAGGTAGAGTGTGATCGATGGGTACAATCTTGCAAGGGCTTTGAAATGCTTCTTAGTAAGCAAACAGCTTCCAATGTGAAGTTTGGCATTGGTTATAATCACACTGCTCCTCCTACAGTCTTTGCTTCAAGAGCAGGAGCGGATTCTGATGGAGAAAGAAATGACCAATCCACCTCATCATGTGATTCACTACTTGATAAAGCACCATCAGTAGTTGAAGTCAGTAGTAATCCCTCTGTGAACCTATCAGCTGATATTGATGGTTCAACTGCTGACACTCACATGATCAATGAGTTGATCAACCAAGTGTTATCCCTAGAAGTACTGAAGGTACTAGAGAGCAGGGGATAACATCTGGAGTTCAAATCCTAATGACTGACAGCACTGAAGAGAAGAAAACTGTCAGTAGGAAGGATTTGAAGCCTACTAAGGAAGTTGACAAGAAGGCAAAAAGTGCTTCTAAACTGCTGAAGAGCAAGTCTTCAGTAGTTTCATCTTCTTTAGTTGATGATCAATAGAAGATGAAGAAGAAACCATGTGAAATATGTGGTCTATTCAATCATCACAGATGATTGTTGGTACAAAAAGGGATCCAAACTCAAACAAAAAGAGAAAATTAAAGAAAACTTGGCTAAAATGAAAACTGAGTTTGAGTCCAAGTTTGTACCAGCAGCATCAAATCCTGTTACTCCTATGACCAAAAAGAAATCTAAAAAGGAAGGAGTGCAACAGGTAATAGCTGAGGTTGCTCAAAAGAAGATGGTGCAACACAAGAAATCATCATCAAACACCAATACCAATGTGTCGAAGAGCTGAAAGCTCTCTCCCAGAATCAGACACAGCTGGTAATGATGGTTCAACATCTGTTGGGAAGAGTTAACCAACTTGATGGCCCTGTGTTGAAACCCCAGAAAAGGAGATCCAAGCCAAGGAGATTCCTCTTCTACACCATCTCCTTCACCTCAAGCTATTGTGTCCAATAAACCTGTTAGTTTACCATCTGTTGATGAGACCAGGCCCAAAACCAAAAAGGTTTGGGTCTCCAAAACTAACTGATTGTTTATTTATGCAGTTTCTTCAACATGCCAAAGTAGCATCTGGTATGTAGACAGTGGTGGATCTATGCATATGACTGGGAACAACTCACTCTTAATGACTACTCTCCAGGAAGGAAGGGATTTGTTTCCTTTGGCAATGATGCAAGAGGTTACATCATCGGGAAGGGCTTTGTTTCCAATGGGGAAATAAAGTTTGATGATGCAACCATGTGGAAAATCTCAAGTGTATCTTTTGAGTGTCAGTCAATTGTGTGACAAAGGCCATGTTGCCCTTTTCACAAGCCAGAACTGCAGGATTCTGTCATCCAAAGTTCTGAGTTTGATTGACAACGTATTGGATGCTCACACTCTCCTGAAGGCCAACAGGACAGGAAGAGTGTATGCCTTAGATCTTTCAAGAAAAATTGATCTCAAAGGCCATCCTTGCCTATTTCCAAGGCCTCTCCTCAAGAATCTAATCTATGGCATAGAAGGCTGGGACATGTTAATTTCAAGAACATGAATCAGCTGATACACCATAGTTTAGTAAGGGAATGCCTATGAAGGAGTTCAAGTGTGAAAACAACTGCACTGCTTGTTGAATGGAAAACAGCACAAGGTTTCATTCCACCTATTGAAGAACCAAAGTCCACTACCTGCTTACAACTTTTCACATGGATCTCTTTGGTCCTGTGAGAGTGATGAGCTGGCACAGAAAAAATACTGTCTGGTAATTGTGGATGATTACTCTAGATTTGTATGGACTTTCTTTCTACTTCAAAGGATGAAGCTGCACAGAAGATCATAAACTTTGTGTTGTATGCTGAGAAGCAGTATTCCCTCTCAGTCAAGTGTATTAGAAGTGATAATGGAACAGAATTCAGGAACAATACACTGATGAATTCTACCTTTCAAGGGAATAAAGAGACAGTTTAGTATTCCAAGAACTCCTGAACAGAATGGAGTTGGGAGAGAAAGAACAGGACCCTCATTGAAGCTGCAAGGTCTATGTTGGCTGATTCTGGATGCCATTGACCTTTGGGCTGAAGCTGTCAACACAGCATGCTATGTGCAGAATAGAGTGCTAATAAATCAGAGGTTAATGAAGACTCCATATGAAGTTCTACATCATTTGCCCCTCTCATTTCATTTTTTAGAGCATTTGGGTGTCCCTGTTTCATCTCAACACAAAGGATCAGCTCCAGAAATTTGATCT